>CM017569.1:51511956-51734456 GCA_007844125.1 Sinonovacula constricta | reverse complement strand
TACTTTAATGTTTTGAATTTAAAGCACGTATTGTCAAAGAAAATGCCGTAGAGAAAGTACATTATGCGGTGAATAACATTAGTCAATCAGGGCCCAACAACAACATAAAAACAAACGAACAAACACACAAACAAACCAAACCAAACAACAGCAAAAACAAACAATCAAAGAAGTTAACAAACCAAATAACAACAACAAACTCAACGTTTTCTTATTCAAAAGCAGTTGCTTTTTTTGGTTTTGAATTTAATTTCTAATATATCGATCTGGTACTCATTTGAGCAATATAAGCAATAGAAGCAGTATCGGTTTCATGCATGGAAATGACATTTCGTTGGCCCACAACCCCAATGACATGTTAACTTTTTATTTTTAAAGTATCGAGCATTTGCGTTTAATGATGTTCCACGTTAACCCTTCCAAATGTTCAAATGTTAATTGAACATGTATCAGTACGAATTGAACTTATTAATACGGCAAAGGACAATTAGGAAAAATAAAATAAAAAGAATGACATTTTAAACACTTTTACATATATATTCATTTTAAATAAAAATAGCTCTCGTAAAATCACCCATTCACTTATAATTGTCTTGGCCTTCAAACAATTTATGTTTCTTAATAATTTATAAAAATATATACGTTCTTTAAAAAACAACAACACACATACAAAACAATTGAATCTTCTTTCCACTTGTGTGTGAAAGTAACTAGCTTAATATATTCCGCATGCCTTTTATTATCTTTAAGCTTTCTTTACTTTAAAATCTAGATGTAATTCCTTGTAATTAATCAGTTCACAATTAGTAACCAAACCCCTCTGCTGACCTGCGATTTGCTGGTTTATCTACAACGTACGTAGACATTTATTTGTTAGGTTGTCCCACCAGCAGTTTTTTTTTGAGACAGTGTCCACCTGAAGCACTTATAGTACTGCTTTCACATTGTAAAGTACACATTGAACACCCATCCAGACACCGATGTGACGTTTAACAACTTTTTAACATTTGCTTGAGCGTGTGCAAGGGATCTAGGCCACAATCACAGTAAATGTTTTGATACGCCGGGACGCCTGTTTGAAACAAAATTATATGAATCTCAATAGTATTACGACCGGTGTCGCTATTTAAGATTAATTAATAAAATGGCACGCTTACTAAACGACGAAATGGTGTAACAGAAAGAACAAGCCAGCAACAAACTAGTACAATGATATTTTTTAAATAAACAATTAAATTTATGTCGTAATAAGATAATAACAAATATATCAGACAAAATTTCAGAATGCAAAATAAATGTTAGCTTACAGTTTGTCCCTTTAGAAGGTGTTCCTTTAATAGTCCAATTGAAAATTCAACGTCGAATAATCCTGAAGTGTCTTCGGTAAAATGTCCTCGTAGATACGCACAGTTGAAATAATCTAATGGTCAACAATACTCGAATATTATTAAAATAATTCCAAATCCAACATTTTAATATTTATATCACTGTAGAATATAATAAATCCACGTAAGTTCCAACACAGAAAGGTTTAATATAGAAGCTGCAGGTAGTTCAAAACTAAATGTCCAAACTTTATGTCCAAACTTTAACTTAAATCGGCTAACAAGCCCTTATATAGACCTAAATAATTTCTAGTACGCAGATGTCTTAAAACATTCACAAAACCCAGTTAAAAATAAACAAATGAATTTTCTAACATGATCCTTTTCTTTCTAGCTGTTACGCGAATGCTACGTCATCATTATTACTACAACGGTAAACAACACTTTAACCTGGTAATCTTAAACGCTGGTGTACTACTGTACATAACAATAGTTATTATATGAGTCTTGAAAGGGCTTATATAAGTCTCGATAGTCATTATATGGTCTCGATTGTACTTATATGAGTCTCGATATTATTTATACGATTCTCGATAGTACTAATATGGGTGTCGAAAGTGCATTCGTGTCATTTAAGCATTATAAACCCATCAAACGTCTCTCTACAAGCAAAACAAAACAAAATGCAAATTTCGTTGTTCTAAAGGATGAATAAAGGCTTATAAAAATGACCTAATTGTTTCCTTTTACTGTGTACTGGACAAATTTAAACTGCAAGTGTGTAGTGATAATTAAATATATCGGATTGCTTATCATGGTAAAAGGTGGGAGCGAGGTTGGGAAGGTAATAGAATCTACATTTATCGGCAGTTACAGAAGTTCAGATTTACACCAAGAAGAGCAAATAAAAACTTACTGCAAGTGATCAGAAACCTGCATATTCGGTGTCTTTAGTGCAACTCCAAATCATTTTTTTTGTTGAATTTTTTGTCGCTTTTTTATTCTTTGCAAGAAAATAAATCGATGGCAAAGAAGCATTGCATTTCATATATATTGTATAAAAGACTATTACACATTAATATTATTTAACGAAAAGGGTGGCCCGTTCATGAAAGATTTAAATGGAAACCAGAATACTAAAACAAGACCATCTACAAAAGAATATGAATCCATTATTGGCGCCGTGTCAGCCTTTCTTAAATTTCCTGACCTTAAATTTCCTGATTTCCTGAAGAAACAGCGCAATTCCCACCAGATTCTTTTGTTAGCATTTTATTTTCCATCTTCTGTCAAAACCGTTTCTATACTGCTAACAAGTGTATTAGAGATATGTCCTCATAACGACATGAGGTTCATATTACCAGCCCCCTACTTTATAAAAAGTACTTTCGAGTTGTCAAAGATAATTGTAAATTTCCATTAATGTGTCAAGTAGATTTAGTATAAAAAATATTGAAAAAAAAAGTTGTTAACTTGTTAACAATATAGATATTGATTTGTCTTGCCTATATCACGGAGAGACCTGCCTAAATTGATTAAACAAAATACAATCTAATACTTTTAAGTTTTTATTTTAAAGACGTATTGTCAAAGAAAATGTCGAAGAGGAATTTAATTTCATTATGAAGTTGATTTAACTAGTCAATCATGGCCTATATTTAAAATCGGTAAACAAATAATCAACATAAATATGTGTAAAAATCCTTCTTGAGGAAAATTTGTGAATGTCACGTTCAGAACAGACAAATTACAAAAAAAAAAAACAACAAAAAAACATTCGTTTTTTATTTTCTTTCAAATTTTAAGTGTCTGAAAATAGTATTGCTTAAATGAATAATTACGTATTTGTTTGGTTAGAAATCAAAAAAGTCAACAACAAAGTAACAACAACAAACAACAGAAACAAACAAACACGATACGTTTCATTTTTCACAAGCAGTTGCTAATTTTCGGTATTCAATTTAATCGCATAATAAATCGATTTGGTACTCATTTGAGCAATATAATCAATATTACCGTGATCGGTTTCATGCATGGAAATAACATTTTGTTGGCCCAAAACCTCAATGACATGTTCAACCTTTTCTTCATTAAAGTAACGAGCATTTGCGTTTAACGATGTTCCGAGTAAGAACTTCCGAATGTTTAAATGCTAATTATACATGTGTCAGTACGAATTGTATTAATAAGGCAAAGGAAAGTAGGAAAGATAATACAGAAAGAATTGCATTTTAAATATTTCTCCATAAATATTAGTTTTAAATATAAAAAAGCTCCAGTAAAATCGCCGCTTACAAATAATTGTCTCAGTACTATCATATTTGCTGTTAATATCAGCAGAGCAAATGAACAGTTCTTAACAATGTAAATTGTCTGAAAACGTTATAAACAAAGTTATTACAACCTGTTTATATTATTGCTATGTTTTTATAGATAGAGATAGAGATATAACTAATATACGACTGGCCTCACACCTTCCAGATAATCGCTTTCTGTACCATCAGTTAAGATCTTTAATAAGTCAATCAGACAGATAATATACTTATCCTGAAATTTTGGCGTCAATTTGTTCTCCGTCGACTTTGGAGGCACAGTGTGATACCGTCTTACAAGTCTACAAGTACAGACAGTCTGCCACTTAGTTACGTTGACAAGGTGCTTAAAACAGAATTTGCAATTTACAAACTTCAAGAAAATCAAAGTGTTTCTTGGTATCTTATCAGACACTGTATATGTACAATAACTTAATAATTACGCATGTTTAAGTTAGAGCTCTGTAAAAACGGTTTAAGCACCCAGTCGGTCCATTTTGCCGACTGAATGTTACATTGTGGTATCTGCTGGGTTTGCTCTTTCTGTTCTTGACTTATCATAGATGACGTCATAACGTATTTAAGAAAAACGCCAGCGTTTGAACATTTTCATTAAAATAGGTCGGGGTTTCTTTTCATTGCTTGCATTTGGGAAACGCCTCAGCAAGTGCAAGTTAGAGCTCTGTACCACCAGTATAAGCTCTCCAAGTTGGTACCTTTCGCCGACTGACCGTTCCAAGGCGGTTCACTGTTGGGTTTGCCATTTGGCTTGCTTGTTAATACCTTTGTCTAGTGCCTTTTTCAAATTCAGGTATATGTTGCAATGCTCATGGAACTTTGTAATATTTACTGATTAAAAATAAACTTTTGTGTTAGATGTATCATACGTAAATTAAATTTAAAAAAGATGACACTGTTATACACGTCCATGCTTTAAAACAATTGTCTCTTTAGTAATAAAATACACATCACATTAATTACAGCGATACATGCTGTTATACATTTAAGAAATCTCTTTACTTTCAGTTGTTCCTGGCTTAATCTTTTCATACAGGTCAAATTTCTAATATGCTTTTTACGTAGTTCTTGCAGTTGATATCTATTTTTAAGTTCTTGTTTTGTCCATTGATTCGTCTAGACGTTAAGTATATTAAGTATATTGGCAGTTGTCAATTACTGTGTTCGCTTGATTTTCTAAAAAAAGCCCATTTATATTTAATTGTTAATCAGCCAATGCATGATTTAAAACCCTTTTCAGTAACGTGTTATTTTGACGACAAAGCACCACTTGCCAGCCTTGGGGGAAATTTTAGCAGAAAACGGTTTTCGGATTACGTTTTTTTGTACTTTGTTGGGGGACCTCATTAACTGATACAAAACCTTGTAAGAAATTGTACTGATATCGTCAACATTCTTATGCATGAAATTCACATTTGTTGATTCCAATCTCATGATTTGTTGAAATTTTGCATTCATGGAGTGGCGCAGAAACCAAACATTTGCATAAAGGAAGTGTAACTATAATCATTCATCAGCGAAATTGTTGATGAAACACATATCATTCAATCTGACAAGGATAACAAAGAAAATAGAATGTGCATTTTGGCAAACTGAAATAATTGACGTTTATTTATTGTCGTGTGAACAAGTCCCAAAACAAGTACAAAAACTCACACATAATGCCAACAATAAATTACCATTAGGTTCGAGTTCCGGTTTGCTGGTCGGAATCTTCATATCGGGAGGTCTTTTAAGTCACCTGCGGTGTTCCCGGTGATTCAACTTACACTATGGTCTTCCTACGCAACTAAACATTGGACCCCGACAAATTACAATATTTCCATTTGTGCTATTTCTTATAAAGTTAAATGCATATTTGTTATACATGTAATTTTATTTGACAACATTTCATTAAATAAGATAAAAAAGCGCAATCAGTTATTTGCTTCAGTGAGACTTTGCTGTACATGTATATGCGCAACTGTGTCGGTCGTCTCATTTTTCTCGACAATACATAAATTGGGCTTATCTAATTGTCCCCTTTTATATTTCTTAAGTTAACTATCTGTGAAAAGGAAACACTTTTTTGTAGCAATTTTAATTATATAAACCACTTACATATAAATGATATTATAGGATCTTGAATAGATTGCTGCGATGTAGAGATATGCGATATTTGATACGGATGTTCTGTAGAAAGATACTATTTATGCTCAGCAACTTTCCGCAAGTTTAGAGATCTGAGGATTTTTTCTTTGTTACATTTATCAGAGCAAAGTTTATATTTCATACAACTAACGCTACCTGAACACATATGCATAAAGTATTACTACAGCATTAAACTTGTGTTTAAAGTTCGCTTTACATATATGTCAATCGAACGAATAAATCAATAATCGTTTAGCAATTTCTTTGTCAGCAAATATGTTATTAAATTTCATCCGATAAAAACAACGTTTTTGTCATGTGCAGCCTATGTGAATCTTCATATACTTGTCAAGTAAATGTTTATGAGTAAATTTCCAATATGGACTCGTATCAGTATGGATTCTAGTCTCGACAGGGGAACTGTTTTCGTGCACGGATTGTATTTCAGCTTACCTGTGGTGAGCAGGTGTACACAAGCAACTGGGCTTCCAAACACAATGATACATATAGCTGTAAGATGCTTTAAAGAGCATGGTTGTATCTGTTCGTACATAAACCCCAACCTTTCTAACGGTAACAGTTTAACAGCTCTTATAAGTGCTAATTGTATGCAATGTTTTATCTAGTCATTTTCGAATAACTTGTCCCACGTCTTTAATACTTACCTATTGTTACAACTTTACATATGAAAACAAACAGCGGGTAAGACTAGTATAGCATAATACTGCGACGGCTGTAATTTCCTGCAGTCAGGTTCAATGAGCATCAATTGACAATTCGTTTGCAGATTTCCCATTCATAAGATTGTTGGTAGGATGGGAAATGCTAAACTGCTGCCCAATTATGATGAGGCAACTATCCAATGAACCTTTTTCGCATATGCATTCTCTTCAGGTTTGTCTGGCTGTGAAATTATGCGTACAGAGCACTTTCGTGTCGTCTAGACAAACTTAGTTATACTCTCTGGAAGAACATATTTATAAAAACAACGGATACCGATCACTGTGTTACAGTCTTGAAACATAGTTATTGGTCTTTGCTGTGCTTGCAACAAAAGCATACACGTAAGTTAGTACCAACCACAAGCATTGATGCCAAGCATCAAAGGTCGTCCTATATATGGTTAAAAAGACAATACGTTATGTTACAACGGCGGACATTCGTTGAGTGCTTATGACTTAAAGTGAAGAGGAAATATTATCTAACAATTGACCTTCACATTGACATAGCACAAGCTACTTCATGTGTATTACATATCGTCTAAATGTATCTATCAGATCATGTTATAACGTAACTAACCAATTTAAGAAACTTGTTTAAGAAACACTGAATGAGTAAACAATCATAAAACTCTCAAACAACCCTGCTAACAAGTGCAAATAAACCTACTTAACCCACGTGGTTCGAAGTTGCCAGAATCAGTACATGGTGTACGTGATAAGAAGTCGAAATGGCACATATCTGTAACACAAAATGACCACTTACAACACTTCATCCTTTTATACGAAATAGACTTGACCGGATACCGCCGAGGATTTACGAAAGGCATGATAACTACAAGAACATCCCATTCCCGAATTTCTAACCCATTTCCATAAAAGGCACCGGGCCTCAGCGGATGTAAATCACAAACACGTGTACACGCTACATGTCGTTACCATTTAAGTGCTATAGCGTTACATGTTATTGTCTTCATTAAATTATTTGATGTTAATGATTTGTAGTCATCAGATTTTTGACATTTTCTATGTTTGTGATCTTTCTTAAATTTTTGCAATAAGTTTCCGAAAGATTTATTGTATTCTATTGTTTTATTGAACTACCTATAAATCTGTCCTGAACTGTGTTTGTTAAAGTAGTTCCATTATGCTTTTTTATAGGACTCGATAGGTGGTTAATGTCCTCACCATATACGTATATGTTAATATTATTGACACAGGTCTTATTGATTTTTAGAAAAATATATTTTATATGGTTTGGTCGCTTCGTTTGTGATTTGAAGCTAATGTATTAGTCAATTAAAGAGTACCTATTGTCATTATTATATTGTGTATATCTAATAAATGATGTCGAAGAAAATGTTCCACACATTGAAATACTGATCGGAATTTGATCGGAAATGGGCTATTAGATTAGTTTTACGTTAGCAAGCTTGCAGAATATTTGATAATTCTTCGCATGTGCCGTTGCTATTTTTATGAAGCTGACAAGAAAAGTTACAAACGTCGCAACTAATGGAATAGAACAGATCTATAATGTTAATTTTAAAGCCACTGTGAATAATTCTTTTTAAGAGTGAGCATGTCTCTTGCTCAAAACATTTATATATTATATTCTCTTTATATCCTCGGAGAGTCATGTCCAATTTGGTTAAACAAAATACAAATCTTACACTTTTATGTTTTGAAATTAAAACACGTATTGTCAAAGAAAATGCCGAAGAGAAATTACATTATGTGGTTAATAAAACAAGTCAACCATGGCTCAACAACAACAACAAACAAACAAATAAACAAACAAACCAAACAACAGCAATAACAAACAAACTAACTAACAATTAAACAAACCAAATAACAACAACAACATTTCTTTATTCACAAGTGGTTGCTTATTTTCGGTGTTCAGTTTAATTCCTACTAAATCGATTTGGAACTCATTTGAGCAATATAATCAATAGAATCAGTATCGGTTTTATGCATGGAAATAACATTTCGTTGGCCCACAACCTCAATGACATGGTAAACTTTTTTCTTCATTTAAGTATCGAGCATTTGCATTTAATGATGTTCCACGAAAGCCCTTCCAAATGCTCAAATGTTAATTGAACATGTATCAGTAGGAATTGTAATAATTATTATGGCAAAGGACAAACAGGAAAAATAAAATAAAAAGAGTGACATTTTAAACACTTTTACATAGATATTAAATAAAATAAGCTCTCGTAAAATCACCCATTTACTAATAATTGTCTTGGCCTTCAAACAATTTATGTTTCTTAGTGACTTATACAAATGTATACGTTCTTTAAAAAACAACAACACACATACAAAACCATTGAATCTTCTTTCCGCTTGTGTGTGAATGTAACTAGCTTAATATATTCCGCATTCCTTGTATTATCTTTAAGCTTTCTTTACTTTAAAATTTAGATGCAATTCCTTGTAATTAATTAGTTCTTGCAAACGATATGCTAATTAGTCTTTACATTTGGCGACAATTTAAAAGATTCCTATCGTAGAGATGCTAAGCTTTACTGAATCATATGCCGGTTACAGTTTCTTACATGTCTAAATTCTCTAATTCTGTTGTAAATCATCCCTACCGCAGAAGTAAGAGCCACATTTCCATGTCTTTATAAACTGATTTAATCTCCAGAATGGCCATTTTTACAAGTTGTTTTTAAGAGTTGACGCTAAGTCTTAAAATCGCAATCTTGTTATAAATATAACTCCGTATACCTATATGCACATGTATCTACGGCTAATGATATAGTTTAGGTATAAATCATTTAAATGATTCTTAAATATTAAGTTTACAATTAGTAACCAAACCCCTCTGCTGACCTGCGATTTGCTGGTTTATCTACAACGTACGTAGACATTTGTTTGTTGGGTTAATCCACCAGCAGTTGTTGGTTATTTTGGAGACAGTGTCCACCTGAAGCACTTATAGTACTACTTGAACACCCACCCAGACACCGACGTGACAACTTTTCAACATTTGCTTAAGCGTGTGCAAGAAATCTAGTCCACTAGCATGGTAAATGTTTTGATACGCCCGGACGCATGTTTGAAACAAAATTATATGAATCTCAATAGTATTACGACCGGTGTCGCTATTTAAGATTAATTAATAAAATGGCACGCTTACTAAACGACGAAATGGTGTAACAGAAAGAACAAGCCAGCAACACACTAGTACAATGATATTTTTTTAAAATAAACAATTAAATATATGGCATAATAAAATAATAACAAATATATCAGACAAAATTTGAGAATGCAAAATGAATGTTAGGTTACAGTTTGTCCCTTTAGGAGGTGTTCCTTTAAAAGCCCAATTAAAAATTCAACGTCGAATAATCCTGAAGTGTCTTCGGTAAAATGTCCTCGTAGATACGCACAGTTGAAATAATCTAATGGTTCAACAATACTCGAATATTATTAAAATAATTCCAAATCCAACATTTTAATTAATATATCACTGTAGAATATAATAAATCCACGTAAGTTCCAACACAGAAAAGTTTAATATAGAAGCTGCAAGTATTTCCAAACTATATGTCCAAACTGTACGTCCAAACTTTAACTTAAATCGGCTTACAAGCCCTTATATAGACCTAAATAATTTCTAGTACGCAGATGTCTTAAGAACACTCACAAAACCCAGTTAAAATTAACAAATGAATTTTCTAACATGATCCTTTTCTTTCTAGCTGTTACGCGAATGCTACGTCATCATTATTACTACAACGGTAAACAACACTTTAACCTGGTAATCTTAAACGCTGGTGTACTACTGTACAGAACAATAGTTGTTATATGACTCTTGAAAGGGCTTATATAAGTCTCGATAGTTATTATATGGTCGCGATTGTACTTATATGAGTCTCGATATTATTTATACGATTCTCGATAGACTAATATGGGTCTAATTTAAGCATTATAAACCCATCAAACGTCTCTCTACAAGCAAAACAAAACAAAATGCAAATTTCGTTGTTCTAAAGGATGACCTAATCGTTTCCTTTTACTGTTTATTTGACAAATTTAAACTGCAAGTGTGTAGTGGTAATTTAAGATATCGGATTGCTTATCATGGTAAAAGGTGGGAGCGAGGTTGGGAATGTAATAGAATCTACATTTATCGGCAGGTACAAAAGTTCAGATTAATACCAAGAACAGCAAATAAAAGCTAACTACAAGTGATCTGAAACCTGCATATTCGGTGTCTTTAGTGCAACTCCAAATCAATTTTTGTTGAATTTTTTGTCGCTATTTTATTCTAAGCAAGAAAATAAATCGGTGGCAAGGAAGCATTGCATTTTATATATATTGTGTAAAAGGCTATTACACACTAATATTATTTCACGAAAAGGGTGGCCCGTTCATGAAAGACTTAAATGGAGACCAGAATACTAAAAACAAGACCATCAAAAGACGAATATAAATCCATCCTTGGCGCCGTATAAGCCTTTCTGAAATTTCCTGGTTTCATGAAGAAACAACGCAATTCCCACCAGATTCATTGGTTAGCATTTTATTTTCCATCTTCTGTCAAAACCGTTTCTATACTGCTAACAAGTGTATTAGAGATATGTCCTTATAACGACATGAGGTACATATTACAAGCCCCCTACTTTATAAAAAGTACTTTCGAGTTGTCAAAATAATTGTAAATTTCCATTATATGTCAATAAGATTTAGTATTAAAAATATTAAAAAAATCTTGTTTACTTGTTAACAATATAGATATTGATTTGTCTTGCCTATATCACGGAGAGACCTGTCTAAATTGGTTAAACAAAATACAATCTAATACTTTTAAGTTTTTATTTTAAAGACGTATTGTCAAAGAAAATGTCGAAGAGGAATTATATTTCATTATGGAATTGATTAAACTAGTCAATCCTGGCCTATATTTAAAGTCGGTAAACAAATAATCAACATAAATATGGGTAAAAATCCTTCTTGGGCAAAATTTGCGAATGTCACGTTCAGAACAGATAAATTACAAAAAAAAACATTCGTTGCTTTTTTTCCTTCAAATTTTAAGTGTCTGAAAATAGTATTGCTTAAATGAATATTTACGTATTTGTTTGGTTAGAAAACAAAAAAGTCAACAACATACAACAGAAACAAACAAACACGATAACGTTTCATTATTCACAAGCAGTTGCTTATTTTCGGTATTCAATTTTATCGCATAATAAATCGATTTTGCACTCATTTGAGCAATATAATCAATATTATCGTTATCGGTTTTATGCATGGAAATAACATTTTGTTGGCCCACAACCTCAATGACGTGTTTAACCTTTTCTTCGTTAAAGTATCGAGCATTTGCGTTTAACGATGTTCCGAGTTAGATCTTCTGAATGTTTAAATGCTATTTGTACATGTATCAGAACGAATTGTATTATTATGACAAAGAAAATTAGGAAAGATAATACACAAAGAATTGCATTTTAAAAACTTCTCCATAAATATTAGTTTTCAATATAAAATCGCCGCTTACAAATTATTGTCTCAGTACAATCATATTTGCTGTTAATATCAGCAGAGCAAATGAACAATTCTTAACAAAGTAAATTGTCTGAAAAAGTTTATTTTTAAATAGTAAATATTACAAAGTCCTATAAGCATTGCAACATATACCTAAATTTGAAAAGGCACAGGACAAAGGTATTCACATGCAAACCAAATATAAAAAAGAAACACATCTAGCAAAGAAACAGTTCTTAACAATGTAAAGTGTCTAAAAACGTTTTAAACAAAGTAATTACAAGCTGTATATATCATTGTTGTATTTATGTTTACACGCGAGATATAACTAATATACGACTGACCTCACACCTTTCAGATAATCGCTTTCTGTACCATCAGTCAAGATCTTTAATAAGTCAATCAGACAGATAATATACTTATCCTGAAGTTTTGGCTACAATTTGTTCTTCGTCGCCTGTAGAGGCACTGTAGAGGCACTGTGATACCGTCTTACAAGTCTACATGTACAGACAGTCTGGCACTTAGGTACATTGACAATTTATTGATAAACAAACTGGTAATTTACAATTTTCAAGTAAATCAAAGTTTTTCTTGCTATCTTATTAGACACTGTATATGTACACTAACTTAATAATTAGGCATTTTAGTTAGAGATCTGTAAAAGCGATTTAAGCACCCAGTCGGTCCCTTTTGCCGACTGAATGTTCCAATGCGGTATCTGCTGGGTCTGCTCGTTTTGTTTATGACTTATCACAGATGACGTCATAACGTATCTAAGAAAAACGCCAGCGCTTGAAAATTTTCATTTAAATAGGTCGATGTTTCTTTTCATTGCTTGCATTTGGGAAACGCCTCAGCAAGTGCAAGTTAGAGCTCTGTACCACCAGTATAAGCTCTCCAAGTTTGTACCTTTCGCCGACTGACCGTTCCAAGGCGGTTAACTGTTGGGTTTGCCATTTTTGTTTCATGACTAGCTGTTCTTTTTTCTTTTACATTTGACTTGCATGTTAATACCTTTGTCCGGTGCCTTTTTCAAATTTAGGTGTATGTTGCAATTCTCATGGAACTATGTAATATTTACTGATTAAAAATAAACTTTTGTGTTAGATGTATCATACGTAAATTAAATTTAAAAAAGATGACACTGTTATAGACGCCCATGCTTTAAAACAATTATCTCTTTAGTAATAAAATACACATCACATTAAATACAGCGATACATGCTGTTATACATTTAAGAATTCTCTCTTTACCTTCAGTTGTTCCTGGCTTAATCTTTTTATACAGTTCAGATTTCTAATATGCTTTTTACGTAGTTCTTGCAGTTGATATCTATTTTTAAATTCTTATTTTGTCCATTGATTTGTCTAGACGTTAAGTATATTTAGTATATTGGCAGTTGTCAATTTTTGTGTTCGCTTGATTTTTAAAAAGCCCATTTATATTTAATTGTTAATCAGCCAATGCATGATTTAAAACCCTTTTCAGTAACGTGTTAGTTTGACGACAAAGCACCACTTACCAGCCTTGGGGGAAATTTTAGCAGAAAACGGTTTTCGGATTACGTTTTTTTGTACTTTGTTGTAGGACCTCATTCACTGATACAAAACCTTGTAAGACATTGTACTGATATCGTCATCATTCTTATGCATGAAATTCACATTTGTTGATTCCAATCTCATGATTTGTTGAAATTTGCATTCATGGAGTGGCGCAGATACCAAACATTTGCATAAAGGAAGTGTAACTATAATCATTCATCAGCAAAATTGTTAATGAAACACATATCATTCAATCTAACAAGGATAACAAAGAAAATAGAATGTGCATTTTGCTTTACTGAAATAATTGACGTTTATTTATTGTCGTGTAAACAATTCTTTATTACAAAAACTCACACATAATGACAACAATAAATTACCATAAGGTTCGAGTCCCGGTTTGGTAGACGGAATCTTCATATCGGGAGGTCTTTAAGGTCACCTGCGGTGTCCCCGGTGATTCAACTTACACTAGGGTCTTCCTACGAAACTAAACATTGGACCCCGTCAAATTACAATATTTGTGTGCGACGTAAAACATCATTGCAAGTATAAACTATTTTCTAAAAAGCCTTAGACATATGTTACAACTTGTTACCATATGTAACGCTATGTCGGTATCACAGAACACATTGTCGTGAGTTATAAATGAACTGATACAAACGAAAAACGTTGAAGCCAAAATCTGTTTATTATAGTTACTAATGTCTAGTTCAGTTTGACATTTAATTTATATACTTCGTGTTTTAAATAATTATTAATTGAATTCTACTCTTTTGAAAAAAAATATGAACAACTGTTTGTTTTAATAAACTAAAGTTACTAAGCTAGCATAACTATTTCTGAAAAAGTTAAATGCATATTTGATATACTTGTAGTTTTATTTGACAACATTTCATAAAATATGATAAAAAAGCGCAATCAGTTATTTGCTTCAGTGAAACTTTGCCGTACATGTATATGCGCAACTGTGTCGGCCGTCTCATTTTTCTCGACAATACATAAATTGGACTTATCTAATAATCTCCTTTGTATATTTCGTAAGTCAACTATCTGTGAAAAGGAAACACTTATTTTGTAGCAATTTTAATTATATAAACCACTTACATATAAATGATATTATAGGAATATATTGCTGCGATGTAGAGATATGCGATATTTGATACGGATGTTCTGTAGAAAGATACTATTTATGCTCAGCAACTTTCCGCAAGTTTAGAGATCTTAGGATTTTTTCTTTGTTACATTTATCAGGGTAAAGTTTATATTTCATACAACCAACGCTACCTGAACACATATGCATAAAGTATTACTACAGCATTAAACTTGTGTTTAAAGTTCGCTTTACATATATGTCAATCGAACGAATAAATCAATAATCGTTTAGCAATTTCTTTGTCAGCAAATATGTTATTAAATTTCATCCGATAAAAACAACGTTTTTTGTCATGTGCAGCCTATGTGAATCTTCATATACTTGTCAAGTAAATGTTTATGAGTAAATTTCCAATATGTACTCGTATCAGTATGGATTCTAGTCTCGACAGGGGAACTGTTTTCGTGCACGGATTGTATTTCAGCTTACCTGTGGTGAGCAGGTGTACACAAGCAACTGGGCTTCAAAACACAATGATACATATAGCTGTAAGATGCTTTAAAGTGCATGGTTGTATGTGTTCGTACATAAACCCCAACCTTTCTAACGGTAACAGTTTAACAGCTCTTATAAGTGCTAAATGTATGCAATGTTTTATCTAGTCATTTTCGAATAACTTGTCCCACGTCTTTAATACTTACCTATTGTTACAATTTTACATATGAAAATAAACAGCGGGTAAGACTAGTATAGCATAACATTGCGACGGCTGTAATTTCCTGCAGTCAGGTTCAATGAGCATCAATTGATATTTCCTTTGCAGATTTTCCATTCATAAGATTGTTGGTAGGATGGGAAATGCCTAACTGCTGCCCAATTATGATGAGGCAACTATCCAATGAACCTTTTTCGCATATGCATCCTCTTCAGGTTTGTCTGGCTGTAAAATTATGCGTACAGAGCACTTTCGTGTCGTCTAGACAAACTTAGTTATACTCTCTGGAAGAACATATTTATAAACACAACGGATACCGATCACTGTGTTACAGTCTTGAAACATAGTTATTGGTCTTTGCTGTGCTTGCAACAAAAGCATACACGTAAGTTAGTACCAACCACAAGCATTGATGCCAAGCATCAAAGGTCGTCCTATATATGGTTAAAAAGACAATACGTTATGTTACAACGGCGGACATTCGTTGAGTGCTGATGACTTAAAGTGAGGTGAAAATATTATCTAACAATTAGCCTTCACATTGACATAGCACAATCTGCTTCATGTGTATTACATATTGTCTAAATGTATCTATCAGATCATGTTATAACGTAACTAATCAATTTAAGAAACTTGTTTAAGAAACACTGAAGGAGTAAACAACTCTCAAACAACCCTGCTAACAGGTGCAATAAACCTACTTAACCCACGTGGTTCGAAGTTACCAGAATCAGTACATGATGTACGTGATAAGAAGTCGAAATGGTACGTATCTGTAACACAAAATGACCACTCACAACACTTCTGCCATTTCTACGAAATAGACTTGGCCGGATACCGCCGAGGATTTACGAAAGGCATAATAACTACAAGAATATCCCATTCCCAAATTTTTAACCCATTCCATAAAAGGAACCGGGCTTCAGCGCGGATGTCAATCACAAACACGTGTACATGCTACATGTCGTTACCATTTAATTGCTAAAGCGGTACATGTTATGGTCTTCATTAAATTGTTCGATGTGAATGATTTAAAGTCAACAGATTTTTTGACATTTTCTATGTTTGTGGATTTTCTTAATTTGTTGCCATAAGTTTCCGAAATAGTTATTGTATTGTATTATTTTATTGAACTACCTATAAATCTGTCCTGAACTGTGTTACATTATGCCTTTTTTAGAGGACATGATAGATGTTTATTGTCTTCTCCCTATACGTATATGTTTTATATTATTGAGACAGGTCTTATAGATTTTTAGGAAAATATATTATAAATGGTTTAATTGCTTCTTTTGTGATTTGACGCTAATGTAATAGTAAATTAAAGAGTACTTTTGTGTCATTAATATATAGTGCATATCTAATGAATGATGTCGGAAAAAAATGTTCAGCATACTGAAATACTGATCGGTATTTGGTCGCAAATGGGCAATCATGTTAGTTATACGTTAGCAAGCTTGCAGAATATTAGATAATTCTTCGCATGTGCCGTTGCTATTTTTATGAAGCTGACAATAAAAGTGACGAACGTAGTAACAAATGAAATAGAACAGTTCTATAATGTTAATTTTAAAGCCGCTGTGAATAATCCTTATTAACAGTGAGCATGTATCTTTCATAAAGCATTTATATATTATATTCTACTCACTTATCTTGCCTATATCTCGAAGAGACCTGTCCAAATTGGTTAAACAAAATACAAATTTTATACTTTACTGTTTTGAATTTAAAGCACGTATTGTCAAAGAAAATGCCGTAGAGAAAGTACATTATGCGGTGAATAACATTAGTCAATCAGGGCCCAACAACAACATAAAAACAAACAAACAAACACACAAACAAACCAAACCAAACAACAGCAAAACAAACAACCAAAGAAGTTAACAAACCAAATAACAACAACAAACTCAACGTTTTCTTATTCAAAAGCAGTTGCTTATTTTTGGTTTTGAATTTAATTTCTAATATATCGATCTGGTACTCATTTGAGCAATATAATCAATAGAATCAGTATCGGTTTCATGCATGGAAATGACATTTCGTTGGCCCACAACCTCAATGACATGTTTAACTTTTTATTTTTAAAGTATCGAGCATTTTCGTTTAATGATGTTCCACGTTAACCCTTCCAAATGTTCAAATGTTAATTGAACATGTATCAGTACGAATTGAACTTATGAATACGGCAAAGGACAATTAGGAAAAATAAAATAAAAAGAATGACATTTTAAACACTTTTACATATATATTCATTTTAAATAAAAATCGCTCTCGTAAAATCACCCATTCACTTATAATTGTCTTGGCCTTCAAACTATTTATGTTTCTTAATGACTTATAAAAATATATACGTTCTTTAAAAAACAACACACATACAAAACAATTGAATCTTCTTTCCACTTGTGTGTGAAAGTAACTAGCTTAATATATTCCGCATGCCTTTTATTATCTTTAAGCTTTCTTTACTTTAAAATCTAGATGCAATTTCTTGTAATTAATCAGTTCACAATAAGTAACCAAACCCCTCTGCTGACCTGCGATTTGCTGGTTTATCTACAACGAACGTAGACATTTGTTTGTTAGGTTGTCCCACCAGCAGTTTTTTTTGAGACAGTGTCCACCTGAAGCACTTATAGTACTGCTTTCACTTTGTAAAGTACACATTGAACACCCACCCAGACACCGACGTGACGTTTAACAACTTTTTAACATTTGCTTGAGCGTGTGCAAGGGATCTAGTCCACAATCACAGTAAATGTCTTGATACGCCGGGACGCCTGTTTGAAACAAAATTATATGAATCTCAATAGTATTACGACCGGTGTCGCTATTTAAGATTAATTAATAAAATGGCACGCTTACTAAACGACGAAATGGTGTAACAGAAAGAACAAGCCAGCAACAAACTAGTACAATGATATTTTTTTTAAATAAACAATTAAATTTATGGCGTAATAAAATAATATCAAATATATCAGACAAAATTTGAGAATGCAAAATAAATGTTAGCTTACAGTTTGTCCCTTTAGAAGGTGTTCCTTTAATAGTCCAATTGAAAATTCAACGTCGAATAATCCTGAAGTGTCTTCGGTAAAATGTCCTCGTAGATACGCACAGTTGAAATAATCTAATGGTCAACAATACTCGAATATTATTAAAATAATTCCAAATCCAACATTTTCATATTTATATCACTGTAGAATATAATAAATCCACGTAAGTTCCAACACAGAAAGGTTTAATATAGAAGCTGCAGGTAGTTCAAAACTATATGTCCAAACTTTATGTCCAAACTTTAAGTTAAATCGGCTAACAAGCCCTTATATAGACCTAAATAATTTCTAGTACGCAGATGTCTTAAAAACGTTCACAAAACCCAGTTAAAAATAAACAAATGAATTTTCTAACATGATCCTTTTCTTTCTAGCTGTTACGCGAATGCTACGTCATCATTAATACTACAACGGTAAACAACTCTTTAACCTGGTAATCTTAAACGCTGATGTACTACTGTACATAACAATAGTTTTTATATGAGTCTTGAAAGGGTCTATATAAGTCTCGATAGTCATTATATGGTCTCGATTGTACTTATATGAGTCTCGATATTATTTATACGATTCTCGATAGTACTAATACGGGTGTAGAAAGTGCATTCGTGTCATTTAAGCATTATAAACCCATCAAACGTCTCTCTACAAGCAAAACAAAACAAAATGCAAATTTCGTTGTTCTAAAGGATGAATAAAGGCTTATAAAAATGACCTAATTGTTTCCTTTTACTGTGTACTGGACAAATTTAAACTGCAAGTGTGTAGTGATAATTAAATATATCGGATTGCTTATCATGGTAAAAGGTGGGAGCGAGGTTGGGAATGTAATAGAATCTACATTTATCGGCAGTTACAGAAGTTCAGATTTACACCAAGAAGAGCAAATAAAAACTTACTACAAGTGATCAGAAACCTGCATATTCGGTGTCTTTAGTGCAACTCCAAATCAATTTTTTGTTTAATTTTTTGTCGCTATTTTATTCTTTGCAAGAAAATAAATCGATGGCAAAGAAGCATTGCATTTCATATATATTGTATAAAAGACCATTACACATTAATATTATTTAACGAAAAGGGTGGCCCGTTCATGAAAGATTTAAATGGAAACCAGAATACTAAAAACAAGACTATCAACAAAAGAATATGAATCCATTATTGGCGCCGTGTCAGCCTTTCTTAAATTTCCTGACCTTAAATTTCCCGATTTCCTGAAGAAACAACGCAATTCCCACCAGATTCTTTTGTTAGCATTTTATTTTCCATCTTCTGTCAAAACCGTTTCTATACTGCTAACAAGTGTATAAGAGATATGTCCTCATAACGACCTGAGGTTCATATTACCAGCCCCCTCCTTTATAAAAAGTACTTTCGAGTTGTCAAAGATAATTGTAAATTTCCATTAATGTGTCAAGTAGATTTAGTATAAAAAATATTTAAAAAGGACTTGTTATTTTGTTAACAATATAGATATTGATTTGTCTTGCCTATATCACGGAGAGACCTACCTAAATTGATTAAACAAAATACAATCTTATACTTTTAAGTTTTTTTTTAAGACGTATTGTCAAAGAAAATGCCGTAGTGGAATTTTATTTCATTGTGGAATGGATTTAACTAGTCAATCATGGCATATATTTAAAATCGGTAAACAAATAATCAACATAAATATGTGTAAAAATCCTTCTTGAACAAAATTTGCAAATGTCACGTTCAGAACAGGTAAATTACAAAAAAACATTCCTTGTTTATTTTCCTTCAAATTTTAAGTGTCTGAAAATAGAATTGCTTAAATGAATAATTACGTATTTGTTTGGTTAGAAATAAAAAAAGTCAACAACAAAGTAACAACAACAAACAACAGAAACAAACAAACACGATACGTTTCATTATTCATAAGCAGTTGCTAATTTTCGGTATTCACTTAAATCGCATAATAAATCGATTTGGTACTCATTTGAGCAATATAATCAATATTATCGTGATCGGTTTCATGCATGGAAATAACATTTTGTTGGGCCAAAACCTTAATGACGTGTTTAACCTTTTCTTCATTAAAGTATCGAGCATTTGCGCCTAACGATGTTACGAGTAAGAACTTCTAAATGTTAAAATGTTAATTGTACATGTATCAGTTCGAATTGTATTAATATGGCAAAGGAAAATTAAGAAAGATAATACACAAAGAACTGCATTTTAAACACTTCTCCATAAATATTAGTTTTAATCAGTACAATCATATTTGCTGTTAATATCAGCAGAGCAAATGAACAGTTCTTAACAATGTAAATTATCTGAATACGTTAAAAATAAAGTAATTACAACCTGTATATATCATTGTTATATTTGTGTTTACACGCGAGATATTATTAATATACGACTGTCCTCACACCTTCCAGATAATCGTTTTCTGTACCATCAGTCAAGATCTTTAATAAGTCAATCAGACAGATAATACACTTATCCTGAAGTTTCTTCTTCGTCGCCTTTAGAGGCGCAGTGTGATACCGTCTTACAAGTCTACAAGTACAGACAGTCTGCCAACTAGTTACATTGACAAGGTGCTAAAAACTGAATTGGTAATTACAATCTTCACGTAAATCAAAATGTTTCTTGGTATCTTATCTGACAATGTACATGTACATTAACTCAATAATTACGCATGTTTAAGTTAGAGCTCTGTAAAAACGGTTTAAGCACCCAGTCTGTCCCTTTTGCCGACTGAATGTTCCATTGTGGTATCTGCTGGGTTTGCTCTTTCTGTTCATGACTTATCATAGATGACGTCGTAACGTATTTAAGAAAAACGCCAGCGTTTGAACATTTTCATTAAAATAGGTCGGAGTTTCTTTTCATTGCTTGCATTTGAGAAAGCCTCAGCAAGTGCAAGTTAGAGCTCTGTACAGCCGCTGTTAGCACCCCAAATCGGTCCCTTTCGCCGACTGACCGTTCCAAGACGGTTAACTCTTTGCTTTTTTTTTGTTTCATGGCTAGATGTGTTTCTTCTTTTATATTTGGTTTGCATGTATACCTTTGTCCTGTGATTTTTTAAATTTAGGTATATGTTGTCATTATCTGATACAAAACCATGTTAGAAATAATACTGATATCACCATAATTTTTATGCATGAAATTCACATTTGTTGACTTAAATCTCATGATTTGTTGAAATTTGCATTTATGGAGTGGCGCAGATACCAACCATTTGCATAAAGGCAGTTTTACTATAATCATTCATCAGCAAACTTGTTGATTAAACACATACCATTCAATCTGACAAGAATAACAAAGAAAATAGAATGTGCATTTTGGCAAACTGAAATAATTGACGTTTATTTATTGTCGTGTAAACAAGTCCCAAAACAAGTACAAAAACTCACACATAATGCCAACAATAAATTACCATTCGGTTCGAGTCCCGGTTTGCTGGTCGGAATCTTCATGTCGGGAGGTCTTTAAGGTCACCTGTAGTATTCCTGGTAATTTAACTTACACTAGGGTCTTCCTACGCAACTTATCATTGGACCCCGACAAATTACAATATATCCATCACTGCGACGTAAAAACATCATTACAAACAAGCAAATAAACAAATAAACAAACATACCAAAAATAACAAACAGATCAAAGTAAAATCAAAACAAATCAACAACAACAATAAATCAAACAAACAAACCAAAGCCTAACAAACAAACAAAGAAATAAAATTCAAACAAACGCAAACACAAAAAGTAAACTAACAATACATTTCTACTTTAGAAATGTGGGTTCAATCTAAAAATAATCTTTTTATCCGACAGTTGCTTACGCCGAGCGTTCGGTCGGGTGATCTGTTATTTACAACAAGCTAAGACAGGAAGGCATTAAATCTTTTATAAATATCAAGATACAAAACTTACAAGAAAAGACATTCTATCACTCTCTTATTTCTTTTTTAATAGGCTTAAGCAGTCCACTAACTGATACATTAATTTTCTCCTGATGAAACTGTCTTTTCGTTATAAGTATAAACTATTTTCAGAAAAGCCTTAGAGATATTATACAACTTTTAATTCACTTGCTACCATTGGTATCTCTATGTCGTTTGCACTGAACATAATAATGCTTTATACATGAACTGTTACAAATGACCAAAACGATAAAGCAAAACTGTGTTTATTATATTTACAAATGTGAAGGTAAGTTTGACAATTAATTTATATATGTCGTGTTTTCAATAATTATTAATTAAATTCTACTCTTTTAGAAAAAAAATATGAATAACTGTTTGTTTCAATAAACTAAAGTTACTCCGCTTGCATAACTAATTCTTAAAAACTTAATTGCATATTTGATATACTTGCAGTTTTATTTGACAACATTTTATAAAATATGATAAAAAGCGCAATCAGTTATTTGCTTCAATGAAACTTTGCTGTACATGCGCATCTGTGTCGGTGTTCTCCTTCTTCTCGACAACATATAAATTGGACTTATCTAATAATCTCCTTTTTATATTTCTTAAGTTAACTATCTGTTAAAAGGAAACACTTATTTTGTAGAAATTCCAATTATATAAACCACTCCCATGTAAATGGTAAGGCCATGCCAAATCGGAATTCTGTTAAGCGTCCGCGTGCGCGTAGGTTTTGGAGTCCCCAATCCAAAAAAAACAACAATTTTGTTAGTGAAATTTTCTTAAATAATTCCAATGTTCCGTGAATCGATAACGACAATTTCGTTCGGGGAAAATGTGTTCGGTAACGACGTATATTACTCGTATGCAATTTATCATAACCGTTATCATGTAGACGCTTGATTATAAGAGAATAACGCGAAATCCAAGCGTTCAGAGATACTGATCCAGTCAAACTGTTCGTTGGAACCACGATGTTTTTTTTTCTTTTCTTTTTTCTTTTGGTTTCTGTCTTAAATAAATTCGAATTTAACAGTTCGCTCGTGAATAACATGTATCGGTGAGTAACAGTCCTCATGGCAAGAAAAGTTATTGACCTTTTCGAAATTACGAAATCTCGCGCAATCACGCTCCGCGAGATTTGAGGTCAGGGGATTCCGTTTATGTGCTCGCGTGTAAACATAGAACAGCTGACTTACTTTCGTTTCTTCTTCACACACAAAAAAAGGGACAAAGTGAATAAAAATGATAAACCAAATCATCAGAACTTGTATTTATATGTTTTAAATGAATTTACTTGCTGAGATAATTTTATTTTGCTATGGGACAGAACGATTTCTGCTGTGCTGAAGGTTGTAACCACGAGAGATCTCGAGGTGCCACATGCAATTTTTACAAGATTCCTAACGATAAAAAAGCTCAGACCTGCATGGCTGACTAATTGGAGAAATGGATACGTTGTCATTTAGCCTTTAGTTCCAATCAAAATTGAAATTATCTTCCAAATTATGTCATTTTGAAGACCACCCCCCTTCCCCCCACCGCCAAGTCAAGGAAAAATGGTTTAAAGTGCCAAGTATATTTTCCCATAGACCAGCAGTAAGAAAGGCCTCAAGATGACAATCAAAAGAAAACATAAAAACTATGCCTAGTAAGCTAATCTTTTTTATAAGCACCCCCTCCACTCATTTTTTCAATGGTCAAACATTTGAACAACACTATAACGATCCATCAAAGTATAAGCACAAAGTTAAGGCCATAGAGCAAGTAAAGTTGAGTGAGCATTCCCAATCGCTCTTTCGTATTCTTACCTACCCTTGTAATTGACAGTAAGAGAATGAAGCCATTAAAAGAAGCTGTACTTTGCCTAGCAAGCTCTTTTTCAAAGTATTCTGATTTTATGTGTGATCAACAAAAAAAGGATCCTTGATATTCACAACCTACCCACCCAGCTAGGTCCCCCGATGATGGCATACATACAAGAATCAAGCATATCCCTGGTCAACCTCGATCTGCTGTAGTCGCAGAAAAGTATGCCAGTCTTGAAAGTCTTCTTTCAGAAAAAGACAACTATGAAGCAGTTTCACTTTCTGATGTTTATCCATTTGATAGGAAGAAAGGGTACTACTATGTTCAAAACATTCAGTTGAGCTTTGACATTACATTCTACCACTATTGTAGTGGTGGTCCGGATGAGGACCTTTTCTTTGTTTGGAAGTCCCCAGGAATGCTCGAACCCTTAAATTTATAAAATTTTGCAACATAGATCTCCAAAGTATTTTGTCTCAGATTGCCATTTATATATTGTTTAATTCTATTATGACAGTATTACCAGTATAATATAGTTCATGCATTGGTTCATTGTACATGACACATTACTCCACATTCCTTCTTACTTACAAATATGTTGTGACAATATTTCCATAGTTATGCCATAATTACAATATAAATTTCTATGTTAAAAACACTAGTCATTTTATATTAAACCATATATTTTAAGTCTGTGCTTACACTTGTCATTTCTTAAGTAATTCAGACCATTGTTTCATATTATGATGATGCTTTTCCAATAAAAATATATATAATGCATTGGGTTTTTATTTTTGTCGTAAAATATTTGTTTTTTCGTTTTCGGTTTGTGTTTTTTTGTGAATAGGTACCTAGGTTTGTCAAACTTGAGTTGACGCTTAACAAAATTCCAATTTGGCATGGCCTAATGTAGGATCCTGAATAGATTGCTGCGATGTAGAGATATGCGATATTTGATACGGATGTTCTGTAGAAAGATACTATTTATGCTCAGCAACTTTCCGCAAGTTTAGAGATCTTAGGAATTTTTCCTTGTTACATTTATCAGGGCGAATATCATTTCTCATATAACTAACGCTACCTAGTAGTCAATTCCGAATAACTTTTCATCACGTCTTTGATACTTACATATTGTTACAATTTTACATATGACGATAAACAGCGGGTAAGACTAGTATAGCATAGCACTGTGACGGCTGTAATTTCCTGCAATTAGGTTCAATGAGCATCAAATGACATTTCGTTTGCAGATTTTCCATTCATAAAATTGTTGGTAGAATGGGAAATGCCTAACTGCTGCCCAATTATGATAAGGCAACTATCCAACGAAACTTTTTCGCATATGCATCCTCGTCAGGTATGTCTGGCTTTTAAATTATGCGTACAGAGCACTTTCCTGTCGTCTAGACAAACTTAGTTATACATTCTGGAAGAACATATTTATAAATACAACGGATTACCGATCACTGTGTCATAGTCTTGAAATATAATTATTGGTCATTGCTGTGCTTGCAACAAAAGCATACACGTAAGTTAGTACCAACCACAAGCATTGATGCCAAGCATCAAAGGTCGTCCAATATATGGTTAAAAACGGACAACAACGGCGGACATATGTTAAGTGCTTATGACTTAAAGTGAGCTGAAAATATTATCTAGCAATTGACCTTCAGATTGACATAGCACAAGCTGCTATATGTGTATTACATATTGTCTAAATGTATCTATCAGATCATATTATAACGTAATTAATCAATTTAAGAAACTTGTTTAAGAAACACTGAATGAGTAAACAATCATAAAACTCTCAAACAACCCTGCAAACAAGTGCAAATAAACCTACTTAACCCACGTGGTTCGAAGTTGCCAGAATCAGTACATGATGTACGTGATAAAAAGTCGAAATGGCACATATCTGTAACACAAAATGACCACTTACAACACTTCAGCCATTTCTACGAAATAGACTTGACCAGATACCGCCGAGGATTTACGAAAGGCATGATTACTACAAGAACAGCCTATTCCCAAATTTCTAACTCATTCCATAAAAGGCACCGGGCCTCAGCGGATGTCAATCACAAACACGTGTACACGCTACATGTCGTTACCATTTAAGTGCTAAAGCGTTACATGTTATTGTCTTCATTAAATTATTTGATGTTAATGATTTGTAGTCATCAGATTTTTGACATTTTCTATGTTTGTGATCTTTCTTAAATTTTTGCAATAAGTTTCCGAAAGATTTATTGTATTGTATTGTTTTTTTGAACTACCTATAAATCTGTCCTGAACTGTGTTTGTTAAAGTAGTTCCATTATGCTTTTTTTATAGGACTCGATAGGTTTTTAATGTCCTCACCATATACGTATATGTTAATATTATTGACACAGGTCTTATTGATTTTTAGGAAAATATATTTTATATGGTTTGGTCGCTTCTTTTGTGATTTGAAGCTAATGTATTAGTCAATTAAAGAGTACCTTTTGTCAATATCATATTGTGTATATCTAATGAATGATGTCGAAGAAAATGTTCCACACATTGAAATACTGATCGGAATCTGATCGGAAATGGGCTTTTAGATTAGTTTTACGTTAGCAAGCTTGCAGAATATTTGATAATTCTTCGCATGTGCCGTTGCTATTTTTATGAAGCTTGCAAGAAAAGTTACAAACGTCGCAACTAATGGAATAGAACAGATATATAATGTTAATTTTAAAGCCGCTGTGAATAATCCTTTTTAAGAGTGAGCATGTCTCTTGCTCAAAACATTTATATATTATATTCTCTTTATATCCTCGGAGAGTCATGTCCCAATTGGTTAAACAAAATACAAATCAAACACTTTTATGTTTTGAATTTAAAACACGCATTGTCAAAGAAAATGCCTAAGAGAAATTACATTATATGGTTGATAAAACAAATCAACCATGGCACAAAAACAACAACAAACAAACAAACCAAACAACAGCAATAACAAACAAACTAACAACTAAACAAACCAAATAACAACAACAACAACAAAAGCATTTTTTATGCACAAGAAGTTGCTTATTTTCGGTGTTCAGTTTAATTCCTACTAAATCGATCTGGTACTCATTTGAGCAATATAATCAATAGAATCAGTATCGGTTTCATGCATGGAAATAACATTTCGTTGGCCCACAACCTCAATAACGTGTTTAACTTTTTATTCATTAAAGTATCGAGCATTTGCGTTTAATGATGTTCCACGTTTTCCCTTCCAAATGTTCAAATGTTAATTGAACATGTATCAGTAGGAATTGTACTTATTAATATGGCAAAGGACAATAAGGAAAAATAAAATAAAAAGAATGACATTTTAAACACTTTTACATAGATATTCCTTTTAAATTAAAATAACTCTCGTAAAATCATCCATTTACTTATCATTGTCTTGGCCTTCAAACAATTTATGTTTCTTAATTATTTATAAAAATATATACGTTCTTTAAAAAACAACAACACACATACAAAACAATTGAATCTTCTTTCCACTTGTGTGTGAAAGTAACTAGCTTTATATATTCCGCATGCCTTTTATTATCGTTAAGCTTTCTTTACTTTCAAATCTAGATGCAATTCCTTGTAATTAATTAGTTCTTGCAAACGATATGCTAATTAGTCTTTACATTTGGCGACAATTTAAAAGATTCCTATCGTAGAGATGCTAAGCTTTACTGAATCATATGCCGGTTACAGTTTCCTACGTGTCTAAATTCTCTAATTCTGTTGTGAATTATCCCTACCGCAGAAGTAAGAGCCACATTTCAATGTCTTTATAAACTGATTTAATCTCCAGAATGACCATTTTTACAAGTTGTTTTAAGAGTTGACGCTAAGTCTTAAAATCGCAATCTTGTTATAAAATATAACTCCGTATACCTATATGCACATGTATCCACGGCTAATGATATAGTTTAGGTATTAATCATTTAAATGATTCTTAAATTTTAAGTTCACAATTAGTAACCAAACCCCTCTGCTCTCCTGCGATTTGCTGGTTTATCTACAACGTACGTAGACATTTGCTTGTTGAGCTATCCCACCAGCGGTTGTTGGTTATTTTGGAGACAGTGTCCACCTGAAGCACTTATAGAATTGCTTTCACTTTGTAAAGTACACATTGAACACCCACCCAGACACCGAAGTGACGTTTAACAACTTTTCAACATTTGCTTGAGCGTGTGCAAGGAATCTAGTCCACTATCACGGTAAATGTTTTAATACGCCGGGACGCGTATTTGAAACAAAATTATATGAATCTCAATAGTATTACGACCGGTGTCGCTAATTAAGATTAATTTATAAAATGACACGCTTACTAAACGACGAAATGATGTAACAGAAAGAACAAGCCAGCAACAAACTATTCAATGATATTTTTTAAATAAACAATTAAATCTATGCCTAATAAAATAATAACAAATATATCAGACAAAATTTGAGAATGCAAAATAAATGTTAGCTTACAGTTTGTCCCTTTAGAAGGTGTTCCTTTAATAGTCCAATTAAAAATTCAACGTCGAATAATCCTGAAGTGTCTTCCTTAAAATGTCCTCGTAGATACGCACAGTTGAAATAATCTAATGGTTCACCAATACTCGAATATAATTAAAATATTTCCAAATCCAACATTTTAATATTTATATCACTGTAGAATATAATAAATTTGCGTTAGTTCCAACACAGAAAGGTTTAATATAGAAGCTGCAAGTATTTCCAAACTATATGTCCAAACTTTATGTCCAAACTTTAACTTAATTCGGCTAACAAGCCCTTATATAGACCTAAATTATTTCTAGTACGCAGATGTCTTAAGAACATTCACAAAACCCAGTTAAAAATAAACAAATCAATTTTCTAATATGTTCCTTTTCTTACTAGCTGTTACGCAAATGCTACGTCATCATAAATACTACAACGGTAAACAACCCTTTAACCTGGTAATCTTAAACGCTAGTGTACTACTGTACATAATAATAGTTATTATATGAGTCTTGAAAGGGCTTATATAAGTCTCGACAGTCATTATATGGTCTCGATTGTACTTATATGAGTCTCGATATTATTTATAAGATTCTCAATAGTACTAATATTGGTCTCGAAAGTGCATTCGTGTCATTTAAGCATTATAAACCCATCAAACGTCTCTCTACAAGCAAAACAAAACAAAATGCAAATTTCGTTGTTCTAAAGGATGAATAAAAGCTTTTAAAAATGACCTAATCGTTTCCTTTTACTGTTTATTGGACAAATTTAAACTGCAAGTGAGTAGTGGTAATTAAATATATCGAATTGCTTATCATGGTAAAAGGTGGGAGCGAGGTTGGGAATGTAATAGAATCTACATTTATCGGCAGTTACAAAAGTTCAGATTAATACAAAGAACAGCAAATAAAAGCTAACTACAAGTGATCTGAATCCTGCATATTCGGTGTCTTTAGTGCAACTCCAAATCAATTTTTGTTGAATTTTTTGTCGCTTTTTTATTCTTTGCAAGAAAATAAATCGGTGGCAAGGAAGCATTGCATTTCAAATATATTGTATAAAAGACTATTACACACTAATATTATTTTATGAAAAGGGTGGCCCGTTCATGAAAGATTGAAATGGAGACCAGAATACTAAAACAAGACCATCAAAAAACGAATATAAATCCATCATTGGCGCCGTATAAGCCTTTCTGAAATTTCCTGAAACAACGCAATTCCCACCAGATTCATTTGTTAGCATTTTATTTTCCATCTTCTGTCAAAACTGTTTCTATACTGCTAACAAGTGTATTAGAGATATGTCCTTATAACGACATGAGGTACATATTACCAGCCCCCTACTTTATAAAAAGTACTTTCGAGTTGTCAAAATAATTGTAAATTTCCAATATGTTTCCAGTAGATTTAGTATGAAAAATATTAAAAAAAACTTGTTTACTTGTTAACAATATAGATATTGATTTGTCTTGCCTATATCACGGAAAGACCTGTCTTAATTGGTTAAACAAAATACAATCTTATACTTTTAAGTTTTTATTTTAAAGACGTATTGTCAAAGAAAACGCCGTAGAGGAATTATATTTCATTATGGAATTGATTAAACTAGTCAATCATTGCCTATATTTAAAGTCGGTAAACAAATAATTAACATAAATATGTGTAAAAATCCTTCTTGAGCAAAATTTGCGAATATCACGTTCAGAACAGATAAATTACAAAAAAAAACATTCGTTGTTTATTTTCCTTCAAATTTTAAGTGCCTGAAAATAGTATTGCTTAAATGAATATTTACGTATTTGTTTGGTTAGAAAACAAAAAAGTCAACAACAAAGTAACAACAACAAACAACAGAAACAAACAAACACGATACGTTTCATTATTCACAAGCAGTTGCTTATTTTCGGTATTCAATTTAATCGCATAATAAATCGATTTTGCACTCATTTGAGCAATATAATCAATATTATCGGTATCGGTTTTATGCATGGAAATAACATTTTGTTGGCCCACAACCTCAATGACGTGTTTAATCTTTTCTTCATTAAAGTATCGAGCATTTGCGTTTAATGATGTTCCGACTTAAATCTTCTGAATGTTTAAATGCTATTTGTACATGTAACAGAACGAATTGTATTATTATGACAAAGGAAATTAGGAAAGATAATACACAAAGAATTGCATTTTAAAAACTTCTCCATAAATATTAGTTTTAAATATAAAATCGCCGCTTACAAATAATTGTATCAGTCCTATCATATTTGCTGTTAATATCTGCAGAGCAATTGAACAATTCTTAACAATGTAAATTGTCTGAAAACGTTTATTTTTAAATAGTAAATATTACAAAGTCCTATGAGCATTGCAACATATACCTAAATTTGAAAAGGCACAGGACAAAGGTATTCACATGCAAACCAAATATAAAAAAGAAACACATCTAGCAAAGGAACAGTTCTTAACAATGTAAATTGTCTGAAAACGTTATAAACAAAGTAATTACAACCTGTATATATCATTGTTATATTTATGTTTACACGCGAGATATAACTAATATACGACTGACCTCACACCTTTCAGATAATCGCTTTCTGTACCATCAGTCAAGATCTTTAATAAGTCAATCAGACAGATAATATACTTATCATGAAGTTAGGGCGACAATTTGTTCTTCGTTGCCTGTAGGGGCACTGTAGAGGCACTGTGATACCGTCTTACAAGTCTGCATGTACAGACAGTCTGCCACTTAGTAACATTGACAATTTGCTGATAAACAGAACGGGTAATTTACAATTTTCAAGTAAATCAAAGTTTTTCTTACTATCTTATTAGACACTGTATATGTACACTAACTTAATAATTAGGCATTTTAGTTAGAGATCTGTAAAAGCGGTTTAAGCACCCAGTCGGTCCCTTTTGCCGACTGAATGTTCCAATGCGGTATCTGCAGGGTCTGCTCGTTTTGTTTATGACTTATCACAGATGACGTCATAACTTATCTAAGAAAAACGCCAGCGCTTGAAAATTTTCATTAAAAAAGGTCGATGTTTCTTTTTATTGCTTGCATTTGGGAAACGCCTCAGCAAGTGCAAGTTAGAGCTCTGTACCACCAGTATAAGCACTCCAAGTTGGTACCTTTCGCCGACTGATCGTTCAAAGGCGGTTAACTGTTGGGTTTGCCATTTTTGTTTCATGACTAGCTGTTCTTTTTTCTTTTACATTTGGCTTGCTTGTTAATACCTTTGTAGGTGCCCTTTTTCAAATTTAGGTGTATGTTGCAATTCTCATGGAACTTTGTAATATTTACTGATTAAAAATAAACTTTTGTGTTAGATGTATCATACGTAAATTAAATTTAAAAAAGATGACACTGTTATACACGTCCATGCTTTAAAACAGTTATCTCTTTAGTAATAAAATACACATCACATTAATTACAGCGATACATGCTGTTATATTTTTAAGAAATCTCTCTTTACTTTCAGTTGTTCCTGGCTTAATCCTTTCTTACAGTTTAGATTTCTAATATGCTTTTTACGTACTTCTTGCAGTTGATATCTATTCTTAAATTCTTAGTTTGTCCATTGATTCGTCTAGACGTTAAGCATATTAAGTATATTGGCAGTTGTCAATTACTGTGTTCGCTTGATTTTTAAAAAAAAACATTTATACTTAATTGTTAATCAGCCAATGCATGATTTAAAACCCTTTTCAGTAGTAACATGTTAGTTTGACGACAAAGCACCACTTACCAGCCTTGGGGGAAATTTAAGCAGAAAACGGTTTTCGGATTACGTTTTTTGTACGTTGTTGTAGGACCTCATTAACTGATACAAAACCTTGTAAGAAATTGTACTGATATCTTCAACATTCTTATGCATGAAATTCACATTTGTTGATTCCAATCTCATGATTTGTTGAAATTTGCATTCATGGAGTGGCGCAGATACCAAACATTTGCATAAAGGAAGTGTAACTATAATCATTCATCAGCAAAATTGTTAATGAAACACATATCATTCAATCTGACAAGGATAACAAAGAAAATAGAATGTGCATTTTGGCAAACTGAAATAATTGACGTGTATTTATTGTCGAGTAAACAAGTCCCAAAACAAGTACAAAAACTCACACATAATGCCAACAATAAATTACCATTCGGTTCGAGTCCCGGTATGCTGGTCGGAATCTTCATGTCGGGAGGTCTTTTAGGTCACCTGCGGTGTTTCCGGTGATTCAACTTACACTACGGTCTTCCTACGCAACTAAACATTGGACCCTGCAAATTACAATATTTCCATCTGTGCTATTTCTTAAAAAGTTAAATGCATATTTGTTATACATGTAATTTTATTTGACAACATTTCATAAAATAAGATAAAAAAAGCGCAATCAGTTATTTGCTTCAGTGAGACTTTGCTGTACATGTATATGCGCAACTGTGTCGGTCGTCTCATTTTTCTCGACAATACATAAATTGGACTTATCTAATTATCCCCTTTTATATTTCTTAAGTTAACTATCTGTGAAAAGGAAACACTTATTTTGTTGCAATTCTAATTATATAAACCACTTACATATAAATGATATTATAGGATCCTGAATAAATTGCTGCGATGTAGAGATATGCGATATTTGATACGGATGTTCTGTAGAAAGATACTATTTATGCTCAGCAACTTTCCGCAAGTTTAGAGATCTGATGATTTTTTCTTTATTACATTTATTAGGGCAAAGTTTATATTTCATATAACCAACGCTACCTGAACACATATGCATAAAGTATTCCTACAGCATTACATTTATGTCAATCGAACGAATAAATCAATAATCGTTTAGCAATTTCTTTGTCAGCAAATATGTTATTAAATTTTATCCGATAAAAACAACGTTTTTGTCATGTGCAGCCTATGTGAATCTTCATAAACTTGTCAAGTACACGTAAATGTTTATGAGTAAATTTCCAATATGGACTCGTATCAGTATGGATTCTAGTCTCGACAGGGGAAATGTTTTCGTGCACGGATTGTATTTCAGCTTACCTGTGGTTAGCAGGTGTACACAAGCAACCGGGCTTCCAAAACCAATGATACATATAGCTGTAAGATGCTTTAAAGAGCATGGTGGTATGGTTCGTACAAAAAAAAACCCAAACTTTTTCACGGTAACAGTTTAAAAACTCTTATTAGCGGTAAATGTATGCAATGTTTGATAAATCTAGTCATTTTCGAGTAACTTTTCCCACGTCTTTGGTACTTACCTATTGTTACAATTTTACATATGGCGAGAAAAAAGCGGCAATACATCATACCATAACACAGCGACGGCTGTAATTTCCTGCACTCAGGCATAATGCGCATCAAATTACATTTCGTTTGCAGACTTTGCATTCATACGATTGTTGTTAGGATGGGAAATGCCTAACTTCTGCCCAATTATGATAAGGCAACTATCCAATGACCCTTTTTTCGCATATGCATCCTCGTCTGGCTTGTCTGGCTGTAAAATTATGCGTACAGAGCACTTTCCTGACGTCTAGACGAACTTAGTTACACTCTATGGAAGAACATATTTACAAACACAACGGATTACCGATCACTGTGCAACAGTCTTGAATTTTAGTTACTGGTCTTTGCTGTGCTTGCAACACGTAAGTAAGTAACAAGCACAAGCATTGATGCCAAGCCTCAAAGGTCGTCCAATATATAGTTAAAAAGACAATACGTTATGTTACAACGCCGGACATCCAGTGAGTGCTTTTGACTTAAAGTGAGTTGAAAATATAATCGAAGAATTAGTCTTCACATTGACTTAGCATAAGGTGCTTCATGTGTATTACATATTGTCTAAATATATCATTCAAATCATGTAATAACGTAACTTATCTGTTAAGAAACTAGTTTAAGAAATACTGAACGATTAACAATCATAAAACTCTCATGCAACACTGCTTACAGGTGAAAATAAAATCGGATTAACTCACGTGTTTCGAAGTTGCCAAAATCAGAACATTATGTACGTGATAAGAAGTCGAAGTGTTATATTTCTGTAACACTAAATAACCACTCACAACACCTCAGCCTTTCATACAAAAAGACTTGGCCGGATAACGCCGAGGATTTACGAAAGGCATGATAACTACAAGAACAGCCCATTCCAAAATTTCTAACCCATTCCATAAAGGGCACCGGGCTGCAGCGCGGATCTCAATCACAAACACGTGTACACGCTACCTGTCGTTACACTTTTAGTGTTTTAGCGTTACATGTAATGGTCTTCATTAAATTGTTCGATGTTAATGATTTGTAGTATTCAGGTTGACATTTTCTAAGTTTGTCGTTTTTCTTAAATATTTGCAATACGTTTCTGAAAGATTTATTGTATTTAGTGTTTTATTGAACTCCTATAAATCTGTCCTGATCTGTGTTTGTTAAAGTAGTTCCAATATGTCTTTTTTTGACAGGACTCATGTGTTTAACGTTATCACCATATACGTACATGTATAGGCTTTACATTATTGACACCGGTCTTTATATATTTTAGATGTTTTGATCGCTTCCTTCGCTTCCTTCGTAGATTGAAGTTAATGTAATAGTAAAATAAAGGGATACTATTGTCATTAATATATAGAGTATATCAAGTATACGATTTCTGAAAACAAATACTATTCAGGAAACTGAAATACTGACCGTAACTGGGTCACGTTAGCAAGCTTGCATAATATTCAATAATGCTTCGCATTTGACCTTGCGACTTTTATAAAGTTGACAATAAAACTTGGTAACTAATTGAAAAGAATTATTCTATAATGTTATTTTTAAAGCCGTTGTGAAAAATCTTCATCCACAGTGATCATGTGCCCTGAATAACTATTTCTATATTGTTTTCCTTCTCACTCTGGAAACTTATCATGTTATCATCATATCGAATGAATAATGTAGATATGTGTAAACTTAAAACCAATTTTTGAAACCAACAGATCTCACTGTTGTTTAGATAAATAATAAATACTGAGAGCATTATATAAATAATGCAACTGATTTAAAATGAAACAAAGATAGGTGTTGTTATCGGATTAATAAATAAACTACATATTTGACAGTAGATCGCAAATACATAGACGTAACGGCATTCGAGGAAAAATACATATTTAATGAAAAATTAGTGAAATCAGATTGATCTTTAAACAAACAAAAGCACAACTTTTCACTAATACATAATATTTGCATGATCAAATCCCAATATGGTACTGCATGCCCCGAAAGTTTACTCACAACATATTTATTATCTAAAATGTAGTTTCTAATTCATTAATTTTGTAATCCATTTTTAACAACATACAGCACACATCAGTTTTCAATAAATGATTGTGAAATCTTTAAAAAATACTGGAAATGTGGATGTAAGGAAATATTAAAAGGCATTATTATATCCTGTCCATAGTAAAGCAGAATAGACCACAACAGATAAGAACAAGTGTTGATTTGGCATTTACGGTTAGTAAATATAGCCATTCAACACACACATACACTATTAGGCCAAGCAATGTTTTATTTGAAGTAATATTCTTTTCAATTCCCCTCAATTCAAAACAGAACTGGTAAATAAAAAGAGATCCTATAAAAAAACCCCACAGATATTTAAATCTAAACTACATCTAGACCAAGGCAAAAAGGGTAAATGTGACAAAAAACCAGGGACGAGACACAACACACACAATTAAAAACCAGCAGTTACCGCCTTGGAACGGTCAGTCGGCAAAAGGACCGACTAGGGTGCTTGAACCTGGTTTATGGAGCGCTCCAACCGCGCACTTTCTGAAGGTTTTTCAAACAAACAGTGTAAATAAAAATATCACAACTGAGACAACTAACAGTAAGCACCTGCATCTGGGGCTAAAACTGATAAAATGAACTAATATACAGACAAAATAACTAATAATAAAATAAATTAACAACAAATGTACAATATGTACACTAGATCAAAGCTTCGGCAACCTAAAAGTTCCAAATGAGTGAGTAGTTTGAAATAAAACAGCCAAAGCGAAGACATTATTTGAAGTAAAGTAATAGCTGTGCAGTTTATTTAACTGTGGTCGAATGTAGTCGAAATCTCTAGAATCTTTTATAGAAGGAGGAGAAGGTTCACAACGGATCAAAGTATTGATATTTTAAAGGGTTTAGAAGCTTTTAAAGTGTATGATTTCTCTTCAAAAGATCACAAAATAAAACCGGCAAAACCAAAACATAAAATGGACAAAACAATAGTTTATTATTCTATAGTTGACTGACGTTCTGTTCAAACAATATAACTTCAGTATGTAATTCTTTCTTTCCAAAGCTGTTTCGGACTCAAAACAAGTATAGTAACTACAGGATAGGATAACATTTATTTTGAGTCGGCAAGATTTCATCAAGTAACATAAGCTCAAATGAGGTTTTATAGTCGACTTAAACTATGTCCACAAAACTTTGTTCTGACAGATAGTTACAGACATCAAAATATACGAACATGTGCTTGGAAATTAATATAAAGGATGTGTCGAGAACACATTTAGTCATCGTACAAGTGTGACACTTCTCAAGGACAAAATTGCAAATCACAAATACACGAAAGACTTAACTCACGGCATCCTCTCCAGAACACACGCATAATACATGAATACGCCTTAAGCAAAGGTCTACCAATTTGGCATTTGTTTGCATTCCACTAATTTGGCAACGGCACATCAGGCTTTTTATAATCTTAATTGTCTTTAATATGCGATTTCTCATGTGTACTTTACTGATTTCTATATTTCACTGTTTTTTATAAAGGAGGTCTCTTCACCCTTTTTCCAAATCGAAAGGTAAACACAAAATGTAATATCACCAATACCCCCCCCCCCCCCCCCCCCCCCGAGAGAGCAGGACATGAAATAGTAATTGAACATAATACACAGGTATGACAATTGTAATATACTAACAAGATGAGCACGATGTTTACACTTAAAGATTGGCAAGTTAAATACTCAAGGTCATAGTCATAATTACTTACAGTGTTTCATTGTTAAGCATATGTTCCTTCTTGTTAAATTAACTTTCTTACACATTATTATTTTATGCTGTAAAGAGGTAAAGCGGATTCCAACTAGGAATATTTATCAACTATGCTCTCTCACCTTTTAGTGAGACAAAATTCAATCGTTTTTATCACATCTTGTCTGATAAGTCTCGCAAACTCCAGTTTGACACTCTAGCGTAGTACTGAGCTCTAACTATTTACTACAGGGATTCACTCTGTCTTTGTTACATCAATGCTATTAAAGAAGATTTCAGATGTGACCATGTATGGTCGTGTACTAAAAAGTACTACTAGTCAAGACTTAAGCAGGAAGTTGAGAATTTGGAATTTCATCTTTAACGTTTTCATATTAATGGAGTATGAATCAAGATCGATTCAACTTTACCGCAGTAAATACTAGACATACATACACAGTAAGGGACCCTAACTTCGACCTAAGCAGTCAACAGACAAAATTTGTTTTTAAAAGATTATTATTTTTAAGCTTGCATTTATGGTTTCACAACTCTGCTCTTTTATCTGGTTCCGGGTGTGGCGGAGGGGTGGGGACATGCATCTCCATTCCCCTGGATTAATCCCTGGTCGCAATAGTGGTTTGATTCAAAATGCTTATTTCTATTTTAGCAATCAATGCACCTTTCTGCTTCTACACCTAATTAATGTTTACTGCTTTTTTCCAATACACCCAGACAAGTGTGGCAATGTTAAGCGATGCTTAACTGTAATTAGCAGATAAAGCCACCAGACAGATGTCAAAGTAGGCCAAGCGGCTCTCTATGTCAGTCAGAAAGACTTTATATTTTTATTGTTAGCCGATGAAGACTTGGACATGTACACCTTTCGAAGGGTCGATAGGTTATTATCGGGTCGGAAATTTAGAATATTCAGTAACAAGTGCTTTCGTCTTTGAGATGCACTTGTACACATATTACAATATAACCTCATACGAAATACGAGAATCTACGTTAATCGCTTCAAAATGGACATTTAAGATAAATGTATAGGTTATTTTACACCGACGTGTCCAGTCTAATAACTTAATAGACTTGGACTATTGATCGTACAATACAACTATATACAGGATGATCACATGGTACGAGTCAACTGCATTGATTGGTACAAAATAGGATAAAGAATAAACCAATCTATCTGACAGTTACTGATATATCTTGCTGATCCTGCGTTACGACGAACTGTATTTCTAACACACTATTTCAGTACGGCATTGCATTAATATCCAGAATCAGATATGTCTGAAAAAGTATATAAGTTTCTAACACCCGTTTAATAACCCCTAAGCAATCCAGAAACGGGAGAACTCATTTTGAATTGACATCTGTATGTATATCACAAATATTCGTTTGCTAGTGTCAAAGCAATCTGAATATAAACTTCTCTTTTCTAAAACAATACAGTGTTTATTTGTTACTGCCGTTCTGTATTATCCACATAACCGCAATACTCATGTTTTATGGCTCTTGTTTGTATATACAATTCTCCGTGTTTTATATTCTGTATCACTGGAAGATATAAAGATTTTTCCTGTGTTGTTCTATATAAGGTAAAATATTTTCAGAAAAGTAACTAAGATATAATGTAGCTTTAAAATTAAGGAATAAAATGAATATAGCTACTGTTGCAATTTTGAACAATCCGATGGGTAACACATGTGCTTTATAATTTATTGAGGGTGGAAAAAAGGAATAAAGTCTACTTTATCTGTAAGGATATATAATGATTGTGGTGTCTGATAAAAGAAGACAATAACTTGTATCAGACTCATGTAAAAACGTTGTGTTTTCCAGACTCGTGTCCAAAGTATAAATGTACATTTATCTTGAGTTTACCATTAACATTTTTCTAAATAAAATAAGTGAACGTTATTTTGCTGTTGTACAAGAACAGCAACAACAGTTTTCTTTTGTTCAAACCTTCAAGGAAGCAACTGAAGACGCATAAGATAACACAATCAGCAATAGGTTTTATTTATTTGATACATTTTGCGTTATACACATGCTATCTGAATTTATCAGTCGATACTAAAACATAAAGTAAATAGAAAAAGGATCAATGGCGCCTGTTTTCTTTTTAAATAAGGTTTTAACTTAAGAAAATGAAATCAAAACCGATGTTTACTATGTTTGCTAATGTAACGCATGTTAAAATCTTTGTTATATCAATGAAACCCTAACATGGCAAATATTGTAGTAGTCTTTTTTCAGTGTAATTGATTGGCTCTGATTGTCCTTACTTATGGTCATGTATGAGAGAGGTGAACATCAAATAGCCGGTTTCACAGATTCATCATTGCCGAGATTGTTTGTCGATGAAATTGGTGTCCAGACCATCATCTTATTGTCTAGACGAAAGTAACAATGCATAATAAAAGAAACATACTGAACTCACCAATTGATGGACGAATTTAGATATTTATTTTTGCAGTTTTTCAAGTACTTTAATAATTATTGAGTTTCTGATGGTAAGCTTGCACATTTACTACCTATATAATTTGTATATTTATGAGACAGTGTTGGAGTTCTGGTGTAAATAAAAAAAGAAAAGATGTTGACATTTTAATGCATGTATAATTGATGTAAATATCTTATATAGATAGTAAAAGAGACACAAAGATATCATTCAAATTATCAAAAGAGGAAACTGACAATGTAAAAGTTAATCTTTCTACCATATACTGAGATTTATTGGTTATTAAAATAATACATTGAACTTAGTTAAGAGAAGAATGGAAAAATGACAAGGCCCTACGATGATTAAAACATTATGTAAAAACGATAACTAAGATTAAACAAAGGGTAATTCATTGCAAGTTAAATGAAAAAGTGACAAAACAGATTTTCATGAAGACTTTAACTTAAAACATGTCAATTCATCGCGTAATACTGAACATATACATAAAGCATAGCAGAGAGCATGCGATTAGAGCAAGGTAATACATCAGGCGCGTAGCTGTCTGTACGCGGAATAAGCAGTTGCGTGCACATTATTTCCAACGAATGAAAACATAATATAATTAAATCTGTAATTTGAGTCTTACCCACGACTGGTACAGCTGTTACATGTATTTGCACCATGAAAAATATGTATTATTGCTACATCGCTTTAGTAATTTTTCTGTAGCTTCTGGTATGGGACAATATTACTTCAAATCAGAACTTAAATAATTCCATCCTCAGGACAATCACAGAGTATATTTTACTTGAAATCTACTTATATCTTGATACCGAAGTTTAATTAGAAGTCAACATTTACGATCTAAAAACACAAAATTTTCAGAGGGAACATGACCCTTAAACACCATACCATGCTTAGCTACGTCCCTGTACATGACAGGGTTTAGCGGTTAATAGTACATGCGATTATGATTGCCAGAAACAATACGCATGCTGTTCACTGTCTGCTGTTTACAATGTTTACAAGGTATTAAGTAAATCAAGTAAGGATCTAAATCCTGTATATTCGATAGGCTTCAATCACTAGACTAACAATCAATATGGCAAAGGACTCAATAAAATTCCAGTTAATGTCACTGAGCAACTTCACCAGACCCCCACTAAGTTTATGTCAGCTCAGTAGAGAAATGATGTGTAATACTGTGTACTGATATCGTCTTTGATGTTAATCTGTGTGATACATTGTGTTACAATGCATGCACTTTTAAATCAAGAATGTAGTAAAAAAAACACCTGTTATATGTCACGTTTCTTTTTGTTTACGACAATGAACATCGATGTTTTCTTGTTTATATTAAATAATGATGATTGCAATCAGTTTATTAATATGTATACAATAAATAGTATGGTTTAAATATAATGTCTGTATTACAGTGACGAAGACAACAACAACGACAACCGTATTATGTCATGTAGATACGGGTTTACGGTAACAACAATGGCCCACAGCGGCAATCAGCAATGCCATTGAGGTAATTTACGATACTTGGGAATCTACGATCGAAAGAATAATTTGGCCTGTCCGATGGCTATTCGTTATATCGTCATTGGACTGTAGTTGTGTAAGAAATCGTTTGTAGTAAACTAGCATTGTGGACGGATCTGTCAATGTCATTATTATTTATTATTTTAAAACTTGTTTGTTATTGCCTGCCGCTGCACTCTATGTGTGCGTTATTCGTACCTTATTCATTACTAGTAAGTTGAATTATAACTATAATCATTAAAGGGTTTCCTTTTTATGGAGAAACTGTCATTGTCTGCTGCTGTTCTTTAATTGTCTGCTATATTGATGCATGTTGTAACAAAAACACCAGAATACGCTGTTCTTCTCGTTTACCATCCAGTGAATTCCTGTTTTATCTTATACACTATTTTCCACGTTATGTTCTATTTTGTAACAAACGATATTTATCAATGCTAAAATAAGGTACGTGCATTTTACTTCTAGAAAACTCTGACAGAAAGTAAGTCGTTTTGATAGACATCTATTTGCAAATGGATCTATCTTACTTCGGTTGCTATTTGCTTTAAATGCGATGAGTATTTACTAACTTTAAAACGATGGTAGAAAGCAAACGTATTACTTACTAAACGAGTATACTAACGAGTATTAAATAAATATCTTGTGACATTCAAGCATATGTGAAACTAATTCAAGTAATGCTGTATGAACTTAGTGTAATTGACCATAAACGTGTACACAGTGATAATATTGATATGCATTAAGCAAACCGTTGGGAAACATATTAAGTGCAAATATATATCTATATGTGCATATTTCCTTAAGTGCATTCTCTGAATCGTATAAACGTTTACCTACTAAATGACTGACGCGTCCGTTTAACTGTTAAATATTCCGAAACTTATGAAACTTTTCCATTTGCTGATCATTTTTGTACGAGGTAGAACATTCAAGTTCAAAACCAATAACTGTAATGTAATATAGTATATATCAATCATTGTCAAGAACACTTACACAGCAGGTCTACCTTTGACAAGTTCACTTAAACTTGAAAAATTAAATAAAATCACTAAAATGTCAAACATGTAACGACCATTTCTCTCAATAACTAAACGGAACAGTCCAACAAGTTATTGAATAGCAGCTGTGGAAAATCTTATCTCGTATGATTTCTCACTTGTGGGTAAGTAAAGTATTCCGACTAGTTTGGGTATGTTATATGATAACAAATATCAAAAAATATCAAACAAATATAAAAACATAGAGATATTTTCCAAGTGGAACATTAAAATAAAATATTGTAGTTATTGTTGCAATATTTGAATGAAGTAATATATTGATAAAACACAGTCAATGTTCGTTTCTGTTGAATGGTTCATCTTCAGATTGGGTCCTCATTTAGTCCTATGATACATTTTGTTAAACCTTCTCTAGTTTCCTTAAACATGATGAGTGTAAGCATATATCTCTAATCCCTTAACGAAAAGTAACATCAGCAACTTCAAGTTCAAACGTAGTTAATCTTACATATAATTCTAGCACAAGACATCAAGAAAAATAAGCTGTCATCATATATTAACAAACATGTGCCGAGATGAAGAAGAATTGAACTGTCAACGACTTCTATATAGCGACTTCAACCGAGAAATGAAAGAGTCGTTAACACTGTATTAATTGATTTCTATTGTCCAGATAAAAAAACAAAATTGTCTCAACTTCCTTCCTAAGTCTTGACTAGTAGTACAATTTAGTACATGCACAAGCATGGTCACAGCTGAAATCTTCTTTTAATTGAAATGATGTAACAAAGACAGAGTGAATCCCTTAAGTAAATAGTTTGAGCTCAGTACTACGCTAGAGTGTCAAACTGAAGTTTGCTAGACTTATCAGACAAAATGTGATAAAAACGATTGAATTATGTCTCTCTAAAAGGTGAGGGAGCGTAGTTGATAAAAATTGCTAGTTGGTAGAATATAATTAATGTGTGTGGTTAATGAAGGGAAGGAAGAAATGTAAGATTTGGCAATGGAGTTTGTTCTATGAGATGAGTGAGAGAGTGTATAAGGGTGGCAGAGGGATAGCGGTTTGAGATTGAATAAGCATTCAGTCATATAGTTATATCATAGTTGCCCAAAGATTTATCGGAATATAATATATGCCATACAAATAAATAAATAAACAAACAAACTTCCGAATTTATACCTACTGTGCAAAGGGACTGTTCAAGTTATTTTACGTATAAAGAGCACGTCAGGAGAGATGAAGAGACAATCTGTATCTGCTACCACAAAAGTTACTTTGTGTTCCTCCTCTGTCTGTCCTCTATTAAAATATCATGATGAAAAAAGTTAATTCTAGAATAATTTAAAAATATCAGTTATAAATATACCCAAATCCAATATTTTTGAAACCCAGTGGGTGTTTCAGTCCCTTTACCAAAGGTCTGGCGCATTTGAGTCATACAATTGTTTTTCTTCGTTTCATTTTTTTTTCTTTCTTTGCAGACCTTGACGAAAGTAAAACAGCTACACTATTCCATAAATAATTTGTTTTAATCATAGACACTAAAACCCATTTAGTCAATAATAATTTTCTAAAATTCTGGAAAAAATACAAAAATATAAAAAAACAATGTTTTATATAAACATACATTTATAAAGTCAGTGAACAAATGAAAAGTAATGTAGAAGGTACCAATCTTATTGGATAGGTTTTTTTCTTGAATAACATGATTATTAATAAAAAAAAAATGCAATTGGGCAGTCCGATAACTAAGTTGTCTTCCCTTGAGTACTCTCCGAATGCGCATGCGCATTAAAACTTCCGGGGTATAAGTAGAAATTTTATCAGCGTGTATAACACACACATCAAGTGATATGGAAAGTTGATTAAAGAAAGAAACAAAACCAAAATGGAAATCGCCGAAATATTGCTGAATATGTAAAGGTGTTGTTTATAGCGGGAAGGTGGTCGAAAACAGAACTATTTCATTGCATCGATTTCCTCAAAACAAGTGGCTGCGACGCATTTTGATGGTATTATAACACTTCGCCCTCCCTTAACTGGTAATAGTTCGCCCTTGATTGGTAACAGCTCGCCCGAGATAGGTATCAGTTCGCCCTTGCTACATGTCGCCTTCGGATATAAGTGTATACATCGAGAAAAAAAGTAAATTGGTTAATTTATTTATAACCATTCACATTGTATTTGTTTTCTTCGTCTTAATATACATTATGACCTCTTCTGATATAAGTGTATACGCCACCCTTCGCCCTTAAAAATCTTTAAGAAATTAAGTAAAAAGAATGTAAACTTATTAATTTTTTATTATTTTGACACCATTCACATTAAATTTATGCTTCTTTTGTCTCCTTCTTTATTATTATAAACATCGTATTATTAGCATCGTAAATTATTATATTTTTATTTTTCATATTTTAAAATTGTTTTAACCAAAGAAAAAAAATCTTATCCTCCCAGTACAATATACGAGCTGTCACTGTTCCATGATTTAAATGCAATGTTGCGACCTAAAAAATAATAATTATACTGTGTACGTGGTTTATTTATTTCAAATTGTATATTCAAATAAAATTCCGCTGTTGCAAGGATTTTAATGATACTTAGTTGCATACATATTTTGTTGCAAATACTTTAATAAGGTTGTCATACTCAAGATGACTTGAGTATGCAGTTATCTTATAATTGCACATAAAAGCGTGAACGTTAATTGGTGTTTGCCTACAGACATTATTGTGATGTTACCATTCGCACTAATCTTGATTGATAATTAGTCAGTGTGATCTTGATTAATGTTTACCGACATAGGCGTATATAAAATTTAAAATTAATAAATTGGTCAGTGTGTGATTGTTAATTGATTTTTGCCTAGTCATTATTGTGATGATAGCGTCAGCACTAATTTTGATTGATAATTAGTCACCATGATCTTAACTGATGCTTGCCGTCATACGTATATATTTATTTGTATTGTATATTATATAAGTGCTTGCAATTAATAGACTAGTCAGTGATTCAATCTCGCAACGTACGCTAGCTTTATCACAATACAGTATGAAGAAGTCGACTAAGACGGCAACCAACTAATTGTATTTGTATGCATATCTTATAAAATATAATATATGATACACTATATGACAAATTAAATCAAGTATAAACTTTACTTGACGTCATTTTCCCCCTTCATTTAACGCATTCCTCCACCAATGATGACACAGGAAGCTGAAGCTTCCCAGAAGTGGTATACAAGGGCTTGGCTTGTATACCACTTCTGGGAAGCTTCAGCTTCCTGTGTCATCATTGGTGGAGGAATTTAAGGTCGCCAAGGCAAGACTCCTAATGACACTGAAAGATTCTCCAGACCAGTGCATTAGTTCTGCAGGGATAGAGCTTAGGACAGGCAGGAAGTGGTCAGTGAGCCAAGCGGTGGAAGCTGCCCAGGGCAGACTGGTACATCAGGATATAGTTGGCAACACAAACAAAGGAAGGGAGGGACTAGGACTCCAAGTACGAGTAAGTTGGGCAACAGCTGACAAGCAGAAGAGAAGAGCGATGGTCCAAGAGGAGATAAGGAAGGAAGTAGAAGAGACAAGAGCAGCACAGATGGTCCAGCTGGGATGCCAAGGTCGCAGCACAGGATGGAATGTCCCAGAGCGGAAGATCACATGGTCACAACTGTGGCATCTGGAGCCAGTAAGAATTAGCTTTTTGCTAAGAAGCGTGTATGATGTTCTGCCCACCCCTGTAAACCTGAAGCGATGGAAGCTTATAGAAGATCCTGCATGTCCATTGTGTGGGAAGACAGCTACCCTGGACCATATTCTGTCATCTTGCCAGGTAGCACTTTCCCAAGGAAGATACAGATGGCGTCATGACAGAGTACTCCGTCAACTAGCGCACCACATCGACCTGGAGCGGAGGAAGAAGCAACCCGCAAAATCAAATGTTACTTTCATTCCTTTTGTAAAGGAAGGACAGGAAGCCAAGGTTACACCAAGCTCAAGCAGAGTTGGAGTTCTGGCCACAGCACAGTCATGGGAAATGAAAGTCGACCTGGAAAGGAAGCTACAGTTCCCAGATGTTGTCCAAACTACCCTACGCCCAGACATAGTGGTGTGGTCGTCACACGGAAAGAAAATCGTGGTAATAGAGCTCACAGTCCCATGGGAAGAGCGATGTGACGAGGCCTATGAAAGGAAGGCAACAAAGTATGCAGAGTTGATGGAGGAATGTCGTAGAAAGGGTTGGAGTACCTGGCTATTCCCCGTTGAAGTTGGTTGCAGAGGATTTCCTGCTGCTTCTGTATGGAAAATGTTCACTGCTCTTGGAATCACTGGACGCAACAGGAAGACAGCTGTCCAAGCAGTGAGCAGTGCTGCTGAGAAAGCGTCAAGCTGGATTTGGCTCCGTAGGAACCACACAAGCTGGAGCTAGCTATCAACACACAGTGACCTGATCACCACTGTGGCCCCACCATACTAGAGTGTTCTGGGTTACAAAGGGGCGAAACACTCAAGGATGTATGGAACCCAGCTGAGGATGTTGATAGCCTTGAATGCAGTACAGACACTGTATTTCTCACATTTGTATCTGGCAACGCCAGTGACTGTCAGGAAAGGCTGATTGACGACTAGGAATAGACTAGTGACGCTGGATAGACAGATGGCTGCTAGGAATAGACTAGTGAAGGGGTAATATGGGTTAGCAGCCCATAGTACATGTTCCATCCGGAACACCCATACCAGCTACAGACAATACACATGAAGAACACCCCCAGAGCCTTCCGAGAGGGGGGGAGGATGAAGGGCTCGCAAGGACGGACCAAATGGTATCGACCGGACTCGTTCAAAGGACACTGACTGGGGAGAGAACAGACGAGACTGCCATGTGTCATTGTGGCAAGATCTGCAAGAACTTGAGAGGATTGAGGGTCCACCAAGGCAGAAAGAAGTGTGGTCGGACGAAGCAGCCATTACAGCGCACAGACTCAGCATCTGGTGAGACGCAGGAGAATGTTAGTCAGGTAGCACACCACAGTACTGATGATCTCCACGTAATGGATGGGTCAGATGATGACATGGAATCTGGGTTGATGGATCTTCTGGGCCTTGATTTAGATCAAGAAGATGCACAAGACACAGAACAGCAAGCTTCTAATCCCCAGGTAGGTGATGAGACAGCAACACGACAGCAGCAGCCATTGAGTAGTAGGAAGGAACAGGTTAAGTGGCCACGGCAGAATGATAAAAAGGCATGGATGAAGCTGGACGAAGATCTAGACACTATACTACAGGTGGCCCTGCAAGGTAGCGTTGAGCGGAAACTCGGAGCTCTACCAACCATTACATATGCAGTTGGCTTGGAGCGGTTTGGAATGGCTGAGAAGCATGGAACAAGTAGGCCCTACAAACCAAACAGAAGGGAAGAAGAAATAAAGCGTCTTCGTAGTGAGATCAGAGCCCTTGGAAAGCAGTTTAAGAGAGCAAATGAGGAGGAGAGAGTAGGTCTTGGTCAGTTGCGTAACCTACAACGCCAGAAGATCCAGAGACTTAGAAGGGCAGAGAGATTGCGAAAGAACAGAAAGCTTAAGGAGAGAAGACGAGCAGCATTCTTTGGCAACCCCTACAAGTTCACATCTCAGCTACTGAGCGAGGAGAAGTCTGGACAGTTAACCAGTACAAAAGAGGAGACAGAGAAGTTCCTACAAGAAGCACACTCTGACTCCCAGCGCAAGGAACCACTCGGTAACTGTTCCAGGATTAAAGAGGTACCACCACCATCTTCCCGGCTTGATGAGAAAGAACCCACCTTAAAGGAAGTGATGGATGTTGTGAAGAAGGCAAGGGCAGGGTCAGCCCCTGGGCCTAGTGGAATCCCGTACAAAGTGTACAAGAACTGCCCAAGATTACTGAAACGACTGTGGTCCCTGATGAAAGTAGTGTGGAGGAAGGGAGTGATACCAGATGTTTGGCAGATAGCTGAAGGGTGCCTTACCCCGAAGGAGAAGAATTCTAAGTCCATCGCGCAATTTAGGAGTATTTCCTTGCTTAGTGTGGAGGGCAAGATATTCTTCTCAGTGTTGGCAAGGAGAATCCAGAGCTATGCAATAGCCAACAGCTACATCAACACCTCAGTTCAGAAAGGAGGTATACCAGGATTCTCTGGATGTCTGGAACACACCTCAGCAATAACGCAGCTCATCAGGGAGGCTCAAGTTGACAAGAAAGATCTTACAGTGGTCTGGTTGGATTTAGCTAATGCCTACGGATCGATCCCACACAGCCTTATCCAGTACGCTCTAAACCATTACCATCTACCAGAGAGAGTGAAAAGCCTGGTATCCAGCTACTACAGTAACTTACTACTGAGGTTCAGCACCAAGGAATTCACGACAGAGTGGATCCGAGTTGAGAGAGGCATTGTAACTGGATGCACGATCTCTGTCATCCTGTTCGTACTGGGGATGAACCTCATCCTGAAGGCCGCAGAGGAAGAGACGAGGGGTCCCAAGACGGCATCTGGTATTAGAATGCCACCAAACAGAGGCTTTATGGATGACATAACCATAACTACACAGTCTCACATACAGACAAGATGGATCCTGTCATCACTGGAAGACACAGTCTCATGGGCTAGGATGAAGTTCAAACCGAAGAAGTCCAGATGCTTGATTATTAGAAAAGGACATGTCACTACACAGTGCACTCTCACTATCCAAGGAGAAGCCATTCCAAGTATAAAAGACAACCCTATCAAGTGTCTGGGCAAGTGGTTTGATGCCACCCTGAAGGACAAGGAAGCAATAGCTGGGATGAAGGAACAGTTGGAAAAGGGGTTGAAGAAGATACAACAGTCATCTCTTCCAGGGAAATTCAAAGTGTGGATGTACCAGAATGGCCTACTTCCAAGACTCATCTGGCCTCTTATGTTATATGAGGTCCCAACGACTACAGTAGAGGGGCTGGAGCGGGTTATTAACAAGCACCTCCGACGCTGGCTTGGACTACCACCAAGTTTTACAGGGCTTGGCTTGTATACCACTTCTGGGAAGCTTCAGCTTCCTGTGTCATCATTGGTGGAGGAATTTAAGGTCGCCAAGGCAAGACTCCTAATGACACTGAAAGATTCTCCAGACCAGTGCATTAGTTCTGCAGGGATAGAGCTTAGGACAGGCAGGAAGTGGTCAGTGAGCCAAGCGGTGGAAGCTGCCCAGGGCAGACTGGTACATCAGGATATAGTTGGCAACACAAACAAAGGAAGGGAGGGACTAGGACTCCAAGTACGAGTAAGTTGGGCAACAGCTGACAAGCAGAAGAGAAGAGCGATGGTCCAAGAGGAGATAAGGAAGGAAGTAGAAGAGACAAGAGCAGCACAGATGGTCCAGCTGGGATGCCAAGGTCGCAGCACAGGATGGAATGTCCCAGAGCGGAAGATCACATGGTCACAACTGTGGCATCTGGAGCCAGTAAGAATTAGCTTTTTGCTAAGAAGCGTGTATGATGTTCTGCCCACCCCTGTAAACCTGAAGCGATGGAAGCTTATAGAAGATCCTGCATGTCCATTGTGTGGGAAGACAGCTACCCTGGACCATATTCTGTCATCTTGCCAGGTAGCACTTTCCCAAGGAAGATACAGATGGCGTCATGACAGAGTACTCCGTCAACTAGCGCACCACATCGACCTGGAGCGGAGGAAGAAGCAACCCGCAAAATCAAATGTTACTTTCATTCCTTTTGTAAAGGAAGGACAGGAAGCCAAGGTTACACCAAGCTCAAGCAGAGTTGGAGTTCTGGCCACAGCACAGTCATGGGAAATGAAAGTCGACCTGGAAAGGAAGCTACAGTTCCCAGATGTTGTCCAAACTACCCTACGCCCAGACATAGTGGTGTGGTCGTCACACGGAAAGAAAATCGTGGTAATAGAGCTCACAGTCCCATGGGAAGAGCGATGTGACGAGGCCTATGAAAGGAAGGCAACAAAGTATGCAGAGTTGATGGAGGAATGTCGTAGAAAGGGTTGGAGTACCTGGCTATTCCCCGTTGAAGTTGGTTGCAGAGGATTTCCTGCTGCTTCTGTATGGAAAATGTTCACTGCTCTTGGAATCACTGGACGCAACAGGAAGACAGCTGTCCAAGCAGTGAGCAGTGCTGCTGAGAAAGCGTCAAGCTGGATTTGGCTCCGTAGGAACCACACAAGCTGGAGCTAGCTATCAACACACAGTGACCTGATCACCACTGTGGCCCCACCATACTAGAGTGTTCTGGGTTACAAAGGGGCGAAACACTCAAGGATGTATGGAACCCAGCTGAGGATGTTGATAGCCTTGAATGCAGTACAGACACTGTATTTCTCACACGGTACACTTATATCCGAAGTACTCATAATGCATACGAAGCCGATGGAAACAAATACAATTTGATGTGAAAGGTGTCGAAATAATTATAGATAAGTTAACAAGCATACATTTTTGCTTGACGTATACACTAATATCCGACGGCGACATGTTACCGATCAAGGGCGAACTGTTACCGATCAAGGGCGACCTGTTACCAGTTAAGGGAGGGTGGAGTGTTACTAATTCTCCCCGAGTTGGTGTCTCCTTTTCAATAGACCATTTCAAACCAAGCGTCTAGCCAATCCTATTCCGCTGATCAAGTAGACGCTTTGTGAGAAAATCTCGCGAGACTCGACCTGTTTTGCAAAACTGGGGGCTCTTCACTTCCGGATTTTGTATTATCTAATTGAACGTAATACAGTGCTGAAAATCATGAAATTGACAAAAGTTCAACGTCTGAATAACCATAAGTTGCCAAATAGTGCACGTATACAATCATCAATTGAAAGTTAAATAAAACAACCGTAATAAAAACGAACTTATATCACGTCCATTTACATGTTAAATATTAAAGAAATTATAATCATTACCGCCATTAAATTTATCTGGCCACACATGATCATCATCATGATCCCATATTACCTGTATAATCACCTTTAATCATCATCAGCAGCATCACCGCCATCACGATCTACATCGTAATCGTCATGGGCATCACCGTAACCGTTTTTACCATTTACATAATAATCATAAACAGCATTGGTATCACCGTCATCATTATCAGCAGTAGCAGCAGCAGCATCACCGTCATTTGCATCATCATTACTTTAGTTACAGGGGTATGGATCTTTGTCAAGCAAATTTTCTTATGCTTCTAATCTTAGTTGTTATATATCTTATAATGAACAATGTTGTAAATTTGGACAATGGTGTCAAAATCCCTATTTCTTAATGCATCGGTCACATAATGCGCTATTACGTATAAATGATTAATAGGAATTCGTGGACTGCGATTCAAAATCTGCATACAACTTTTGACTTTACTTGATTTGCAATTATTTGAATGAGGGTCTACACGCCTGGCTACGTCTTATATTCCCATTCATGGCTTGAATGTTCTATGCCAAAATGTGGTCTAAAGTGGACCCTACCGGGTACTTAATTTTTGTACCCATTTAAAGATAGAAATGTATTAATTTAAAATATCGTTTTGTAAATTCATATTACCGGGTATGTTTCTCTATGGGCGTGGGTCCCTTTCATACCATCATAAAGTTCTACTCTAATTGAATCCCTAATTTTATGACATGAGCGGACACCCCAACTAATTAAGCTAATTGGCAGTTTTATGACACCTTGTTTGTCTAGTGGACAGGAAGTGTGACCGTGTTTTGGCGTCTTTTCCCCTTCGCAAGAATTAACACATGCATCCGCTATGCAGCTGTGTTTGAAACTGTCACCATATGGCAGTCGTGTGGTTTATGACCTTCACCATTTACAGACCAATATGCATTGACTTACGCGAGGACAACAAAAAGGACAAAACACTAAGGTCTACAATATCTTTTTTGGCTCATAAAAGGACCTAACGCTATATTTAGCAGTACCCACAATGGTGCACTCTTTCCCAACCCCACTATTTTTTCGTTAAGGAAGAGGAAAACGTGGATGTTGGGATTTCAAGGAACACAATCTAATGTATATTTTCATCTCGTGTTTATTGCAAAGGTATTATTTCCCTATTCTTTTGTAGTTAATCCATACCTTAAATATAAATAATTCCTTTATAAAAATGCTTATGATCATTCAATGGACTAAAGAAGTTTGTAAGGATATTTATATAAGTAAAAACATGCGCAGACTGAAATATTACTACATAGTAAAGTTTCCCCCCTCACTCTTTTAGAACTTATATTTATGCCGCGAAGGTAAATCGTCAATAACGTTGCATATTTTTTCATAGCACACGCCGTTCACGTGTACTTATCATTTTTAATCTCTCAACAGTACCCAACGTTCACATCCTCTCTATCTTCTAAATGGCAGCTTGAAGACAATTATCGATCGATATCATGTTACACAGTATTGTGAAATAATGGGTCGGTCAATTTGACACAAAAATATTTCTTTTCGGCGACTTCAAATGATAGTGACCGTCGATTGTTTCCCAGAATTTTCTTTGTTGTTGCAGTGTTAGCCAGAGAGCCCTCCGCGCCAGAAAGAAATAACACCGCATTTATTTTTTACAACCTTGAAGAAATTAATATCAAAGTGATGTAATAGCGACTCCATGTTATAAGTGCGTGAACAATGTTGTTAACAGCCGTTAATTGGCGCTAATATGTGCAAACCGAAAAAAAAACCAACTTGTTTTCTAAGAAAGTACGGACACAAATGATGAAATCCTTTGCGCAAGAGCCCCCAGTTTTGACAATCGATTGATAACGGGTCAAGTCTCGTAGCGCGAGATATAAATCGGCGCATGCGCACTGGATGTTTGAAATGGTCTATTCATAATTGTCAGTAATATCTAGCTTGTGAGCGCCGATAATTCGCTCGATTGGCTGATATTCCCTTCAGGATCAAGTCAAACGACGATTCGCCAGGTACTTCTTCAAATATGTTAGCTTGAAATGGTCCAATTCTTAGTTGTTTACACAAGCTTCGTTGATTTCTTTGTCCTTGTCCGCCATCTTTTTTTTTCACTTAGTCCCCAGGGGAGTAGCCTCCCTTTGAATTCAAGGGAAGTAACCGAGTTATCGGACTGCCCAATAAATCCTGGCGTCAGAAAGGTGTTAAGTTTAAAAGAAACGACGAACAATAAGTTATATGACCACACAACTTTTCAAAATGTATACTTTATAACTGCAGTAACATTGAGAAGTTTGTGGTGCAATAATTTGCAAACCAGTAAATGAAATCAACATTCTTGATGTTAATTTCAAACATGTTTTCGTATAAAATTAAACGGTCCTGATGTCTGTTTGTCGTCATTCTTTACAATTCCTATAGTAATAGACTCAACGATGATATTTTAAACAGCTAAATGCAGCGGTGTTTCGAGCGTATATATGTCTAAATTTAAAAATAAGTTTTGACTGATTGGTTTTCTGCGGATATTTATTTTCATTTGTTATTTTCTCCAGATGTATTTTCGTCTAGACATCGATAGATCATTCAACGAAAATATACCACAATTGTCTTGGCATCTGAGACAATTGAAGCGATGAATAACGTCTCTTACCAGGCTTCTCGGAAAGCAATATTTCTTATTTGAGATCTTGTAAACTCAACTCTTGACTTGGCAATATTTACCTATAGTATTTTAACAGCTCATTCTGATATTTTGAAACCGATAGGTGTTCAAGTTGACGGATTGCAACAACAAGAAGAATTTTCTTTTTTGTTGGAACATTTTTAAGTATCAAATTGTGAGCGTAGCCAAATTCTCGGCTGAGAAGTGTTTCCACAAATGGGAATAGAGGTGGAGTTAATAGCTGCCTAAAGAACAAATTTCTTCCGTTTGCTCGCAGAAAAATAACACCTATGTTTCAAGAATTTCAAATTTGCCCGATAGATGAATGCTCAAAAAAGACGCAGTCAAGCCTTCTGTAAAAGTGCCAATAGCAGATTTACAAACTATTTATCATTGTAGTAAATATTAAATTTAATATCAGACAAGCGACGCATCAAAGTATAACCGTCGCAGAATTGCATATTGTAAGTGCACCAAGTCACAAACACCCAAACAAACAAAAGCAACAATAATATCAATAAAACAACAATCTCAACAAAAAAATCAGAAACATCAATTAAAAACAACATAAAAATACCCCAATAAAATTACTGCTGCAGCACATCAAAGGCAAATTACGACACGTTACAGGAAAAATTTGCATACAATATTTAAATAAAATTTGATTTTGATTTTGCATCAACCTTAAATGTATATATCACAATAAAATGAATATATTTTGAACTTATTAGACACCGAACGGGTGTTTTATATATAACAAGGACATCATGCTACAAAGAAGGAAAATGGATATAGAGCTTGCCAAACGCGAAATGTGCGAGATTATTATATTTGATGTATTTTTTGTTCTAATACTACACAATAAAAGTAAGGAATGTTTACATGAAAATAAGATTGGATTGTATTACATTTAAATTGTATGGAACATTTACATTGACACCGATATCGATGTACTCAAGCCTGTTTTCCACTATCGTCAAGAGCCCCACGGGCTGCATAATCAACTTAGACTATGCTTTCCCTCCCTCGCTCCAAAACAAACAATCAAAACAGATTATACAATTTGAGCAAGGATTTAAAGGACAGGACGATAATAAAATATGGGAATTTTGCTTATGTATGTGTATGGATTTTTTATTATCTAATTATACATATTGCTTTATGTTACCCTAGAAGTATACAATTCTGTATAATTATGTGTCTTCTAATGATAAATAGCCAGATTTCGAACTAATTGTTAAAAGGTGATTGTCGTTTACTGATTTCATTTTAAAGTATTTTTGTGAGTTTTGTTATGAGATACATCACAACGACAGTATTGATCATTATATCGACGTTCAGCTACTTTTGGGGCGAAAGACCCCAAAAAAAATGTTTGAATCGAACCAGTGGCGCACCTCTGGTCAGCTGGAGAACCTTCCAACAATAAGTACAACGCGGCGAGATCCTAAGTGGCCATTTATTTACATGATGCATTTCATCTGAAACGAAGGATTAATGAGTACGCTTAAAACATTTACATGATTAAGCGTAAATATAACTCATGACTGTTATATCTACAGTAGAGGTTACATAAATATAACTCATGACTGTTATATCTGCAGTAGAAGTTACATTAATACAGTTCATGACTGTTATATCTGCAGCAGAAGTTACATAAATATAACTTATAACTGTTATATCTGCAGTAGAAGTTACATAAATATAACTTATAACTGTTATATCTGCAATAGAAGTTACATAAATATAACTCATGACTATTATATCTGCAGCAGAAGTTACATAAACATAACTCATAACTGTTATATCTGCCGTAGAAGTTACATAAATATAAATCATAATTGTTATATCTGTAGTAGAAGTTATATAAATATAACTCATAACTGTTACATCTGCAGTAGAAGTAACATAAATATAACTCATAACTGTTATATCTGCCGTAGAAGTTACATAAATATAAATCATAATTGTTATATCTGTAGTAGAAGTTATATAAATATAACTCATAACTGTTACATCTGCAGTAGAAGTAACATAAATATAACTCATAACTGTTATATCTGCCGTAGAAGTTACATAAATAAAATTATAACTGGTATATCTGCAGTAGAAGTGACATAAATATAACTCATTTACTGTTACATCTGCATTAGAAGTTACATATATATAACTCATAACTGTTATATCTGCAGTAGAAGCAACATAAACATAATTCATTACTGTTATATCTGCAGTAGAAGTTACATAAATACAATTTATAACTGTTATATATGCAGTAAAATTACATAAATATAATTCATTACTGTTATATCTGCAGTAGAAGTGACATAAATATAACTCATAACTGTTATATCTGCAGTAGAAGCAACATAAATATAATTCATTACTGTTATATCTGCAGTAGAAGTTACATAAATATAACTCATAACTGTTATATCTGCAGTAGAAGGTACATAAATATAACTCATAACCGTTATATCTGCAGTAGAAGTGACATATTTGTTAAAGAGTCGAACTCTATCTACCGGTATATGTTTATTGGATGGTGATTGTTATTGTGTGTTCTTGTAGCGGTACCAGTATTAAAAAAAGTTTACTTATTTACATTTTACATAAATTAAATTTACAACAAACATAAACGTGTTTAACACCTCTTACACATGTGTTTCTAATTAATTCTGTTTTATGTTTATCGTTATTACTTAAAACATATGCATTGTTACGTCTCCATTTGGCTAAATGGAATATATCACTAAAAGAAACTTGTGAAAGATGACACTAGAAACCTGGATATCAATATAAAAGACCACAAAAGAAAAAGAAAAACTTAAGAGACTTAAACAGAAAATTTCTTATAAAAAAAAGTCTGCCAGCGTATTTCCATATTAGCTTGATGTAAGTTATTGAATCAACACCTGCTCCGAAAAGCGAAAACCTGGTAGCGCAAACGATAGAGCGTCGGCACCAGTTAAGGGAGGCCCCAGGTTCGATCTCGGGCCGCGACATACCAAAGTCGCTAAAATGGTAGTGGTATAGCTCCCTTGCAAATGCTCAAACAAATATAAAGGATATAAGAGTAGTTAAAGTACTGGTTGGCACAGTGTTAGGATAATGTGACTGGGTGTGGTATCATGCCAGTTATTCACTGCATGCTATACACAATGAGGGCAACACTATATAAACACAACAAACAAACAAACCTGCTCGGACAGATTCTGATAATTCGCAAAGTTACATCTGATTGACACAGTTTTGACACAGTCCCGTACTTCTTATTCATGTTTTATTTTCCCTTAAATAAACAGAGCTCAAGCACTGACATGTCTACAGCAGACTATTCTATAAAAATAATTACTATGATCAAAATTCCAAAATTTTAGAAGTTTAACCTCAAGCATACGACATTTGTCTATCATTGGTTGGATCAGCTGTTTTTGGAACAAAATGACATACGTGTATGCAAACATGAAAACGGTATTAATGATCTCATCGGACTGTCTATAATACATTTGTCATTTGTCTTCTATGTATAATACTGACCCCTAAATCTTATTTTTGGTAAAACACAAACGTTTCCTATAACTGTGTTATTCGCGTTGAAATATCCAATCTATAAGTTAAATGGATTACATGTAAGTGAACATTTTTCGCTAAAACCCAACTTTGTATATATGTTAGTCAGTTGTATATTTTCAACATTGTGATTGTAAATAGCCCTGAACGTTTGAAGAGGATTTTCCACGACTTAAAATGTTAACTTAAAAAAATATACCTTAGGTATCAATATATGGCTATTTTGTGCGAAATATCAATACCCATTTGAGTACTAGTGGCAATATAACAATTTAGTATGTACAATGTATATTTACAATCAAACTACATCAAAGGACGAAAGAAACAAGAATATTATCGGAAAGATTACAAGCTTAGATTGCTGGATGTAATAAATATGGCTAAATAACAACATTCAAAGGAGTCTACAATATTTCATTTTAATATTGACACATCAGTGATACAATGTTTAGGTGCTCATTCGGGGTAAAACATGTCTAACATGACGTTCGAGCTTTAAAGATTAGACCATCTTGAATGAATATATAAGCTTCTTCTATTGGTGGAATCTGTATATGAGGACTATTTATGAAAACCATGATTACGCGTGGGAAAGGCATTAGTGTAAATAACTGTAACTCTAACAATATTGTTCACATCCATATTTATTTAAGAAAAAGGTGAACATGATTAACCGAAAGTGAGACATAGACAGAAAAAAGAAATGTTTGGGACCGAAGTAAACAACATCAACAGCAGCAACAGCAGCAACAATACTAACAACAAAAAATATGTATATATACATGTAGCAATTATTTGCCGATGTTACTTCATTTCATAGTGAACGGTAAATACATTGGACAACGCACATTTTTATTATTAACTTTTGTTTTTATGTTAAGTTATACTTATTAATGTTATGAATAACCCAGTTTGTATAAAAAGTGACAGACAAAATAAGACAGTTCGTTTTGTTAGTCTATGCATACATAAGTTGTTTTCTTTAGACACGAACAATTCACAATTGTGGTACCCGCGGCGGAGAAATTTCCCGACCTATTCACAGAGACGGTAACACTAAGATTGCTTCAAGTAAACACCATCTTCGAATAAGCTGATTGTTGCTTGCTGGTGTGGTAACTAACCCAATCTAAATGGTAACTAAACAATCAAGAGTACCACGTTGCAAATTCTGTAGACTGATTTGCAGCGCCTCCGACTCCATGGTTCCTTAGCTCGTGGGTTCGAGTCCCGGTCAGGACGAGAACTTTTATGTGGGGAAGGGGTTCTTCTTCTTCTTCTTCTTCATAATAATAATAATAATAATAATAATAATAATAATAATAATAATAATAATCCATTTAACATCCAAAATTATACCCAAAGATTTCAATATTATTATTGTAAATCCTAAAATAAACAAGCTGCAATCCAAATTAATATTCCCACACTGCCGTGTTTTTAAACACTTAACTCTTGGAGGTCTAAAGAGGTCAAATTTTAAAACATTCCAGAATTTACTACGAGCCTCTACAAATCTTTATCACGTGGCATAGAACATTCTATCTATAATGGCGTGGCAGTGATGTAATCAGTGTCCTTAAGTGCAACAGTCACAAGGTCACACGCGATAAGACGCTCTTATGTAACAATATAGTAATTTGCAGTTTTTCTCACAAGCAGATCCGCTAATAATGTCTGAAAGGCGGGTTTACGAATTAATCAGCACAACAAAGACGCAATACAAGACAGTCTAATGCGCGGAGGTCTTCAATGTGCTCTGTGACTCATTTGTGGTTCTATTGTTTGTTTGTTTGTTTATTGGGTTTATCGTCCCACCAACAGTATTTCATTTATCTGGAGACGGTGTCCACTTGAAGCAGATATAATGCTGCCTCCATTGTCTATAGCATGCCGTGAACACTTAGCATGATACCACACAGAGTAACATTATCTTGACACCGGGCCAGCAAGTATTTGGAACTACCTTTATATTTGCTTGAGCGTTAACAAGGGAGCTATACCACTACCATCTTTAACGACTTTGGTATGTCGCGGCCCCGGATGGAATCAGGGGCCTCCCGTACATCGAGCCTTGGTTGTCTTGAGATATTGTTTTGTGGTCTTTCTCCACGAAATGTCCTTACATACGGGCTTAAATATACATACAAAACAAAACAACGACAACAGCAACAACAACAACAACAAACAACACCTTCAACAACAACATGCATTATATATATATATATATTACGGACTGGTTGTTCAGACCGAGGAATGGCCCGAAGCGCAGCTGTCTGTATAAGAATTTTGGACTGGGAAGCCAGTCTGTATGCGATTTATGGACTGGATGACGTCATATTAAATATAGAAGGGCGTATGCAAATGAGGTATATATATAGTCGTATTTTAGAAGTCTACCAAATGCAGTAGTGGTTCAGTCCAGGTATTTGTGATTTTCCACACAATGTTAATATGAAAGTTGCTCAAATATCTTTACTAAAGCCGCATTTATAAACTTTAATGAGAAACAACAACGACAACAGCAAACCAACAACAACAAATAAATCAACAACAAAAACAAAATATAAAACACAAACAACATTAACGCAGTACATTATAGCATAGTGTTGCTAAAATAGTAACCTACACTTTTTATCCTTCGTATAAACATCTACATTTTTTTTATTTACAACTTTTTTCGACGCCAAAACATATCGTCTTTTACGGTTTAATAAAGGTGTGTTACGTTTAACGCGAATCACATACCAATTTACCACATTTTTCTACTTGTTTGCAAAGTCAGGGTTGGGAAAGCATGTGTGTGCTTGAAGATTAAGCGTAGATTAGCTGGAGGACTTCAGGTACATACAGGAACATTGATTAATACGGCTACAGTGTAAACAATCCACTTTGATATTTTGTATCATGAATAACGGTGTATGTAACATGAATGAACAAGCCGAGCGAGGTGTCCCGATTTAGGAACAGTGTAAAATATTAAACTTGCTTTTATTTGCTTTCTGAAATCGCGCCACTATGCCAAGATATTCACGTAAGGATATACATTATTCTATGATGCTAACAGTAATAACGAAATACTTTAAATATTATGATAAAAAGCGCATTAAAATAAAACCGTTTTTATTATTCTAATTCAGCATTTTGAAGATGCTTATTGCTTTACGACGTATTTATTTTTCCCTTACAATTCTAAGACCCAGTGGATTAATATCTTAAAAACGCTTGGGTTATCACATACAGCAGTACTGTACTGCTTTAAGCATGAAAAGCTAGAGCTACGATATTTACTGTTATCAGTTTAAGAATGCATACAAACACTTCCAGTTTAACACTGGCCAGCTATCCACATTTATCTTCATTGACAATTTAAAGTTAGCTCACACAGAATGTTGCCTGGGCTGGAATACGAGCTGCAAAACTATCACTCCATAAGTGCAATACCAGTTATATTTCGAAATTGTCAAGTCCCGACAAATTATTTCCTTACTTGCTTGTGTCTGTTTCTTTGCTTCTTGTTCTACAGATTTGTGTTTACACGCGTTACAAGTACTACATAATATGTACAATAAACATTTTTCTGCATTTACACCTTCAATGAATGAAAACGGTCTTTTAGCGATAAATAGTTTGTTGAAAGTACGTTATCCACTAAAAGCAAACATAAAATGAAACTCCTGTCCTCTTTTCTATATTTAAAGTTGAATAAATTATACACACGTTTTATTGTTTTGTGTGTCCTTATGTAATTTTCACAATTTATTGCCCAACAAAGATTTCAGATAACGTTCTGTCAAGTGTTAAAGCGCAGATCTGAATAGGTACATGCTCGCTTCACTTAGATAGCAGACGGTCCGCGCATCGTATGTACATGTTCTATTGGGCCTATCAGTGTATTGTTTATGACTAACTCAATTTCATGACATAAATTATCGCATGCGCAGTTACATATGTTACACTAAAATTGCTCAGACATGTACGCTGGAAAGGCGTTACGACGCTTTTTATTGTCCCAACCTCGGGACAGTGATATCTTTTGAAAGGAAAAAAAAATGAAAGAAAGGCTGGAGACGAGAGGTCTCGATTTTTTTGTTCGTTATGGCGTAAAAAAGTTTTCCTTATTTTCCTTATTGAACAAAAATTAAAATATGCAAATTTGACCAAATGTGACCAAGACGCTGCACATTTAACCAGAGGTTACAATGAAAAGAAATACGAAAAAGAAGTTCAATTTCTGCTATTCACGTTTGTTTTAAATAACAAATGAAAATAATGTGAATGCAAACTATCGAAAATCAAAATCATATACACAATGCATAAAAGGAATTCGGTTAGCCAATATGCGTTTGATTATTCTCCTTGGTTCCACGTCTCCCACATCCCTTGCATTGAAAACAGGAGGAAACGACGCGCCTGGTTCGTTCACAGGAATTGACAATATCTGGTCTACAATACTGACTCGTATCGATGGCGGGTCGTTCAAACTAAAGAAATCCGTTATCGCCAAATGAGTGTCGAAGTTATTCACGCTGTACATGCTGTATACAGTACTGAAAGTGGACGTGGAAATTCTGTGTCCCGCTACCAAGTTCATTGGATTATTGTAGACTAATGTGATCTTTTCTGGATTTAGTGTAAATGATAAAGAAAATTAGGAACATATATTGCATAAATTGTTAACATAATTGGATAGTAAGAAAAGGGTGAACATTTTGTGGTATTTGTAATATGTGTTTGATAAACGCATAAGAATAAAATAGGTTTCGAATTAACATTTATTTTATATACTACAGAGCATATAGGAAAAACACTGATTTTGTCAATAACTGTAAAAAAACGTAACGCAAATATGTGCGTGTTTTCATTTTTCAGGATTAACGTACCCAATAATAAATGTGTTGGGATTTAAATAGATTAAAACTTTGCAGTATTTGTTTTATATGCAATAGATATCTGGAGTTTATTTAAGAGCTTAAGTGCTTGGCATCCTGCATAAATAAATGTGTTTTAAAAAATAGATTTCTATTTTACACTTAACTCTTGGATAAGCCCTTAGCTTGTGACGTTGACAGACAGCGGACACATTAACAAATTAATTACTAAGAAATCGAAATCGAATTTCACCGACTGGTTAGTTTATTAAAAAACGAATTGCTGATGAGGATTCATTTTGCCAATCGTATTTGTTGATTTAATTCTATGTACCACATCCATTTCCCTGTTCTGTTGGTGTGTTTATTTAAACAAGACGGTGTATTTCCAATGTTTAATTAAAATTTGATCCTTAGATAAGTGCGCCCGTTTCTCTCCCATTGCTCAGGACAGACGTGATTTTTGTTGTTTTATCGTCCATTTTCATACATTAGGTTGGGAGTGCCGCATCAATTTGTGTCGCTTTTTTATGTTGTGTATGATAAACAGTTACAAACAACAACAACAACAAAAACACAATTACTGAGTCTATGTTATTAATCTTATTAGGAATTACAACTAACAACAAGAGCAAACTTTAGATCTGGTAAGTTACTTTTTATCTTTTGACTTTTGTTTATTCAAATGTTACATTACGTTCCTATTTCTGTATTTCTTTCTCTGTTTTATCTTCGACCTCTCAAAGACTTAGTCGTTTTCCCCGTACCAATGTACTGCCATGTTTTTTCCTACTGTTTTTACCATTCTTATACCTAACCTTGTTATCTTACATTTGCTTTCGATTAATGTACTATTTAATCATTGTCATTGCTCTTCGGTGTGGTGTATTGTTGTTAATTTCTATATTATGTTTCATAACCATGTTACTGAAATGAGGATGGAAGTGGGGTTTGGCGGTGTGGGTTCCTAATACAATTGACTTTGTCCGTCCGTTTGGTCGTTCTGACATGTGGGTAATCGAGTATTTAAGTTTATATATATATATATCGGCCAATATATATTTACTTCAAGTTTCAGCTTAACTGTTTCACCTTTCACTATATCTTCATTCTTTCCAAATTTCCTACCGAGTTCTATTGCATGTTCCGTGCTAAGAGCTATTTTAGCACAATTTGGTCCAAAATGGGTTCATTTAAATGTAGTGGTTAAATGGCTTCAGTAAGATATTTTAATGTAATCACCAACATTATGTGCGTTAAGTTTATAATTATATATTGATTTAAAGAATCAATCACTTGGCTTTATTACAATTAAATATCTGTAAAAAGAGAATGACATTTTCAGGTTATACTGATGGGATAGCAAAAACTCCTTTTGCAAATGTTTTTATCGATTAAGTTACGTATTTTGTAAGATAAATGCATTTTGTGACTGTGTTAATCTCGACAACAATCAAACCAGTGCGTGTCTTAGGAATGTTTACTACCTTGCTTCATATTTCTATATCTGTGTGTATAATACTTGTAAATGCAAATGAAAGTATTCAGAGGAAATCTTCAAAAGTTCATAGACTACTATAAATCGCCATGTATCGCCACTGAAGTGTTCTTATCACTGTTTGTACACTTCACACATTCAATCAGCTGACGTATCCTATATTTCCCCTACTGGCCCAGTATTTAATATAATCTGTAAAGCTAATTGAAAACAATAAATCACCGCATATCAAAAAGGCCTTCCTCGAATATCTCATGCGTTGATTGAAATGAGAGAAGTTATTCTGCTTTCTAACATGTACTACACAAAGATAAGGTAACGTTAAACAGACACGACAAAACACAAGCATGAAGATGTTTTCATTATCTTATAATGTCGTCTGCTTGCTAACAAAGGCTCATGTCATATTTGCTTTTCATAATAATAAAATATATGCATATGTATATGTAAATCCGTGACTGCAATAACGAATGACGAGAATACAGTTATGTTGAATATATATTTGTATACATGTATCACATTTTATAAGGATAAAGTAAATACAATATTTTGTTGAAAAGAAGCAACACAGATCAAGGTGCAGTTTTTATTTTAATATCACTGCTTCCTAAAACTGCTGCTTCTAGACAATAATATAACACTAGACAAGTTTTTCCCATTCACCCATCAAGCATTAAAAAGTACAAGCATACTTGTGGACAAAACAATACCCCTGTATTGTCACGAATAAATATTTCCCGAGTACGTAAGGGATTTCTTTATTTTTTAATATATTTTTATTGACAAAAGCATCATTAAACTTACAAACACACTTACACATTTCAACTTTATTATGTTTAAACACATAAACCTATATTTGTATAAGTTGGATAAGACGGTTTCTTTAAATAGAAACGCCCCCACACCCACCCTCCAATACTTTAAACACTGTTTAATATGCATCATGGTTACGTCGAAATAGGTTTGCAAGGAAAATACTTGACATAATGGTTAAAAGGATCTACATACGAATCGCAAAATGGCTTGCACACCTTCGCTAATAAAATTGTTTCACGCATGAGGGAATCAAACTTTTTCCACGAGGGTCTAGAGAAGTAACGAGTTTTGAGATACCTAATCAAAATATTAACTACAGAAGAAAAATACCGAAGCTTACATTAAAGACAACATTAACACAACTTAAATTTGTTGAATGAAACGACATTTTAAAGTTTTTATCATCCAACCCAGGAACATACAGATCGAATCAATCTAAAGTCACCTATCAAGGTTGTTGATTCCGATGCATTTTTTGCACAGTTTCACTGACTTGCAATGCCTTTCTTCTTATCAGCTCCGAACGTTATGTGCGCTATCGAAGTTTAAAGGGTATGTATTGATTGCCTTTGCGGGGATTGTTCAAATACGATAGTGGGGAGATTTCATGTTAATAAACTACATTTTAAGATTATATGCATACTAGACGTTAGATAATGACCATGTTAATGAGAAACTTGAAAGAACTGCTGTTTTATACATAATGCTACGTAACGTGTATGAAAGAATGTGGTATAATTTTTTTTTTTTTGCTATCAATATTCTGAGTAGTAGTTTGCCTGATTTATAACTCCTCTGACTGCTTAGTCTCTCACCACGTGGGTTCGAGCCTCGTTCGGGGCGAAGTACTTAATGTGTGAAGGTCCTCCAGCTGACCTGCTGTGGTTTTGCCCAGAAATTTGTATGGTGTCTTCCGCCACCAAAACATCTGGACGTCGCTATAATGCCCATGACTTGTCACTGCGATCTCAAAACCAAAAATATTCCGACTGTGTCTTTATGCTACTGTTTTTTTTTTTACTGTTAAATACAAAGACATACACCGCACGCCAGGATGCGCCCGGCATTGATCATTCTAGCGATTACAAGATGTGTTTTATTTCGCTGTAAACAATCGTCAGATGTCAACAATTAATAATCTGTAATGTAAGTAGGATTTCAAAAAATCAATCAATAAATCAATCAATTATTCACGTTTGGCTTTGTAGTCAGGCGCTAGCCTCCTGAGCGTCGTTGGTTCGAGTCCCGGTCGGGGGGAGAAGCTTCACGTGCAGAGGTCTTCCGGTGTAACGTGCGCCGGTTGGTTTACTATGGCACGTGTCTGGGACATTTCCCACAAACAATAACTGCAATTCACCAAAGTCACGCTATCATACGCTTTGAGAACAGAAAACAACTCAAAATATCATGTCCGATGGGATCTACAAAATTTAATGCAATTTGAACAAGCATTAAACACAATTAAACGTAGAGTTAAATGTCACTGGTCAGTCGGAAAAGAAATAGCCATGTCAGGGTGTATACGATTTCAAGATAGCTAACATGCCAATATAAATTACATGCAAATAAATGATACATGCCAACATAGAAAAAATGCAAAATTGTCATACATGCCAATATAATGCATGCCAAGGAAGAATTAATGCGAAAGTATAATACTGAGAGTGAGAGTACACGCCACTACCCCCACCCCCACCCCCGAATGCATCTATGGCGTTCTATGGAAAAAATCCGGATGGAGTAGGGGGGGGGGGGGTCACGCCCCCGGACTCCCTAGGAATAGTGCGTATACTCAAATGTCGCCCAGGCACGCCCCTGGAGGCTTCCAATATAAAATACTTGCCAACAGAGATTGCATGCCGAAAGAGAATATATGCCAACATGCATGTATATGTTACATTCAAACACAGATTACAGGCCAACATAGCTAACAGGCCAACATAGATAACAGGCCAACATAGATCACAGGCCAACATAGATTATAGGCCAACATAGATAACAGGCCAACATAGATTATAGGCCAACATAGATTATAGGCCAACATAGATAACAGGCCAACATAGATTATAGGCCAACATAGATTATAGGCCAACATAGATTACAGGCCAACATAGATTATAGGCCAACATAGATAACAGGTCAACATAGATTATAAGCCAACATAGATTATAGGCCAACATAGATAACAGGCCAACATAGATTATAGGCCAACATAAATTACAGGCCAACATAGATTACAGGCCAACATAGATTATAGGCCAATATAGATAACAGGCCAACATAGATTACAGACCAACATAGATTTTAGGCCAACATAGATAACAGGTCAACATAGATTATAGGCCAACATAGATTACAGGCCAACATAGATTACAGGCCAACATAGATTATAGGCCAATATAGATTACATGTCAACATAGATTACAGGCCAACATAGATTACAGGCCAACATAGATTATAGGCCAACATAGATAACAGGCCAACATAGATTATAGGCCAACATAAATTACAGGCCAACATAGTTTACAGGCCAACATAGATTATAGGCCAATATAGATAACAGGCCAACATAGATTACAGACCAACATAGATTACAGGCCAACATAGATTACAGGCCAACATAGATTATAGGCCAGCATATATTACAGATCAACATAGATTACATGTCAACATGAAGTACATGTTCGGTGTGAGTATAACCACAACACTCCACAAGAACTATTAGTGTGATAATGCCCACGAATGTATGGCAAGAACTTGTAAGAACTACATCATAAGTTAAACAAGCAATTTATGTAGACAGGTGCAAAACTATTTTAATATCATATTCTGATGTAATTTACGTACCAAAATCTTGATTGAATAGATAACAAACAATTTTCAAAAGGCATTTACAATACTGCCACATGTGTTTCTTTGAAATCGAAATATTGAAACCTTCTATGTGCCGGCATGGAAGACATATTGATAAAATTTCTAAACTAATCAGTAATGTTTAACGAAGATTAATGTAAGCGAATTGATAAGGAAACGTGCCTCGATGAAAAAGGAGACAAAATAATCAAGGGGATAAAAAAATTAAAGTAACACCGGGAACCTATATACTTTCAAATCTATAAACCTTCAAGCGAAGTATAATATTAAAGTTCCAAATAAATAAGATTGATGAAAAAAAGAAAACTCACAATATTCGAACGTGTCTGGAATACTTCCAAAAAGAAAGGAAATGAGAAAAACGAAAGGAAAAAAGTAATCAGGAATTTTAAACGAATGACAGATGCCGAATCAGGGTTGAGGTAACGAGATACGATAGAGTGACGGCACAAAAAGAATGTAAGAATTATATAAAATATAGTCTGGAAGGTTGTGTATACCTGCAAGTGTAACAATAATAACATCGTACAAACCATCTTAAACGAGTTAATGATGTAATGAATGAAAATATTTACATTCATTTTATGCAAAACACATCTGTATTATTGTTCTTATATATTCTAATACATACATGTATACATCATACTGTTTGTACATAGAACTTGCTGATATGTGAATTATAAAGCCTTTGGCTGTCAACGGTCTAAATTGTTTAACAGTTATTCAATTTGAATTACAAAATAACTGCAAAGAACCTCATGTACAACTTCTGTTCTGTTTTAAGGTTTTCTAGGAGGAAATGCCTCTGCTGAAAAAGTTATGCAGGTAATCCACAAAAATAGGATATTTTGCTATTAAGGCAAAGGATAGAAATAAACCGACTTTTTACTGACCGTAATAATACACAATGTCTTTAAAGAATTATATAAAATATATAAAATATGATAACTTACATGATGTGACCACTTAAAACAATATAAAATATATAAAAATATGATGTCACCACTTTAGACAATAAAATAAGCTATATAAATATAGCGACCACTTTAAACAATAAATAAACTATACAAATATTGTGACTACTTACAATAATAGTCTAAAATATAGAAATACATGATGTGACCACTTAAAACAATAATATAAAATATATAAATATTGTGACCACGTGTTTTGGTTATTTGCAAACAATGTGATATAACAACTATCTGACCAACGTACGTAGACACGATATTAAAACTAACATGTACCTTTAAGTTGCGTCTGGTTTGCTGTAATGGTCGGTTTCGAGGCGCTCTCTTTATTTAGTTCCGACCTTAGGTCTCCTTGGCATAAACACAAAATATTTTCTCATAAAGTGAAATATATGTAATATAAAATTTAATATTATTATTTTCTTATACAACATTACAGCGAATGAGACGCCAAAATGCACGCAGAGTTAAGGAAATAAATTCTACTATCTTGAAATTATTCAGCAATCCAATATATCGGTTTTTCTAATATATTTTTGCCATTTCATCACTATGTTGTTTAATTCACTTTTATTCAGTACGCCGTCTTTGTTTGAAGCGTTAGATATTATTATCATAAATATGATTGAACACTGTGCATCCTTTTTCTTAGAGATGCAACACAGAATTATTACATATTCAACGGAAAGTAATTTCGGTTACATTTTACTGTTCAGAACCCTGTTTAAAAAGGAACAACGTTAGATGTAAGCAAGTCTGGGGTTATATAACCAACTTTATGTCATTAATCAAAGAACAATCCAAGAAAATTTGTTCTGTATCAGTTTTCCTGGAACAGAGAAGAATTATTACATGTGCAATTATTTTATATGTATGGCATAATAAGCGTGATCATTTGCACATTCTTAATTTATCAGAGCGTCCCTGGTTTAGTGGTTAAGACGTTGGACTCCGGATCAGAAGGTCCCGGGTTCGAATCCCAAAACTGGTCATTTAATATTAGTCCTTGAGCAAGCCTATTTATTGAACATTGCTTCGTGTACTCAGTACCTGAGTACTTGTTCTTCGTAGTAAAAGGGGCAGCATAGAGATGAAATTGTTGACGAATTCTCTCCAATTGACTATTCATAAATAGGTTTAAACTTAAATTATAACAAATAACTGCTGCATGTGCGTCCGTTTTCAATTCTTAAGGACATTGGTTTCCGGATTAGAGGGCCCCCTTTTCAAACCTTGAAGCCACTAACTAAATGCAGTCTACATGCAAGAATATTTTCTGACCATTGCTACAAGCAGAGTACTAGTTCTACTAAGAGGGAATTATATTAAGTTCATATTACCACATTGGGTATGTATTTATCCTTGATTTTCTCATTCCTACATAAATGAAGCATCTATTTATTTTATTTGTTAATGTTACACATATGTCTATTTTGTGAAAAAGACAAACCATCATCTATCACACTAATAGTAGTAAAATATCCATTTTGTATTTCGTACCTACAACTTGTTAATAAGTTGTTATATATTTCCAGCGTATCTATATGGCGTAGTTTACTGACATTACCTTTTCTCTTAATTTATATATTTTTTTTAATTTCGGACATTTTTAGATTCATAAAGAGAGAAATCAATCGTTTTTTATCTTTTCATATGAAAAAAAACGTTATACATGTTTCCTTTTATTGTTTTATTTTTGCTATATATTTCATTAGACCCACGGTTCGCTATTCTGCTTTTTTCAATCTTATTCAATCGAAACGAAACCATTTCTTTTTTCCATTATTAAATCTGGTATGCATACATGTATGTATAATGCGTTATATTACATTTGTTACCGGCCGAAAAGTAATATTGATATAAAGTCCACATTTGAGGTAATTTGATTGGCTAATACGACAGGGCCTTAAATATTATAAAGATTTTAGCAAGAAGCTCTGTGAAATGGCAGTCATTTTGTTTTAACTCGGTCTTTGTGAAGACGCCGACAGGTTGCATAAATTTATTAAACAAAATATTCTCCGTTTTCAAACAGTCACCGCATTCATTGGTAGTGTTTAACCGAATGTGTTAATTTACAAAGTGTAGATTTCACAAAAACACAAACAAGTATTTTCTGACTTGGATTTATGAAAAAAACTAGATAAGTATTAAACGTAAAATGTTTCAAGTACATGTAGTTATTTAATAAAATTGTCAGTTAATAAGTGATTTGAAACTAGCCCTGTTATTTGTCCTCGTGTCAGTCGTACTTGTCCTCGGCCTTCGGTCTCGGGTCAATAGCACTGCCCACGGACAAATAACAGGACTATATAGAATCACTTATTTATTAACATATGATAATAATAATAATAATAATAATAATAATAATAATAATAATAATAATAATAATAATAATAATAATAATAATAATAATAATTATTATTATTATAATACAATACTACTACTACTACTACTACTACTACTACTACTACTACTACTACTACTACTTCTATTATTATTATTATTATTTTAATTATTATAATTATCTAAGACAACGCAGGGACCAGTTATGATCCTTATCGCGACGTCCAGCTTTTTTTTGTGAAACACGACCATAAACAAGGGTAGAACTACCGGCGCATCGCAGGTCAGCTGAAAGACCTTCCCACATTAAGGCCTCTGACCCGAACTGGACTCGAACCCACGCGGTGAGAGGATGTAAGTCTACTCATGTCACTTCAACACAGAACCGTTAGAAACCTTGATCAAGGAATGTCTGTCAGCAGTCATAATGGAGTATTTAAACAAAACAAGATAAAAATAATTTCCCACACAGTCGCGTGAGGTGATAGAGGCAGTCTTAATCCCATTGTATTCCAGTGAGAGTGAGTGAGGTTTCACCAGAGACGACAAGCTTAGTTGAAGTTGGAATGGTCATGCAAGGAAAAAATGAACTGGAACTAATTGGGACAGGAAAAAATGCTAGTTTAATGGAAATTTATAAAAAAGACTTTTCACGCGCGGTTCTCGACCCTTTGTTCATTTTAAATTTTATAGAAATGTCGCTTTGAATGACGCCAAAGTGAATGCCTAAAGAGGATTTTTCAGAAAATCGTGTAATGTGTTTTGGGGGAGCATAACGCCTAAACTTTATTTCTTTCCATTAAAACATGTATTACTATTTAATTCAGGAATATAGTTGGGATTGTTCTTAAAACTGCGGTCTCTGTCATGGTAACAGATTCCAACACTTGCTATTTGTGATCATTCTTGATAAAAGAGTCAATTAAAACATGGATATGTTTGTGTTTACCAAACATGAATTCGTGTATATTAGACTATTACCTCGTGTTGTTCGTGATCTAAAGAAAAGCTACCACACAAGTACCAAAGGAATGGCATTCGGAAACACAGTGCATTACGTAACGTAACGTAACGTAACGTAACGTAACATAACAACAAACATGTAACATAACATGACATAAACATAACAGCATTTTCTGCATAAACATAACATGTATGTTATAGCCAAACTTACCAACTTTTTAGCATTAGCGTTCTTTTTTTGGTGTTTTGACTATTACATGCATGTGATATAACAGAAGAAGTAACTGCAGCCTAGAAACAGTTTTTTTTCGTAAAAACAATGACAGTAACCATGTACACCCACAATGTCAAGCTCGCGGAAACACGGACAATGTACACATATCACGTGATTGTGATCACCCAAGCGAACACTCGTACACACAGTCGCCATGGCAACAGTTGCAGCAAAGGAAAAGGCAACAAATGCCCTAACTTGGTTTCTAAGTTAGATATGATATCCTGTAATCTATCAAAGAAACACGGATTAATCTCAGCATACTCAAATGTGCGTATATAATAAGGCAACACACACCTATAATTTTGCTTTACCCGATTATGTTCATTATGGACAAGGTGTTTGTAAGTGTTGGTGACACGATGTCTTTAACAGTATTTACTGCAATCACCTTCAATAAAGGTACAACAGACCCTGATTCCCCAAGTTTCTAGTCCAAATTTTCGATTTTACATTTTCCGCATAGCTGTCTTACTTACAAATAAATGCTGACATAAAGGTCAGTCCCGGCGAAAATCATATTAATTCCCAGTCAGAGAAATTCCTGATATCATCATATACTCATTGAAACAAGCCTCATGACATCTCTAAACCAACAACCTTAACACAGAGCATAGTGTGTGAAAGTGTTTCCATATTGTTGGCTGATACAACAACCTTAGCATATAGCATAGTGTATGAAAATGTTTCCATATTGTTGGCTGATACAACAGCCTTAGCATATAGCATAGTGTATAAAAAAAATGTTTCCATATTGTTGGCTGATACAACAGCCTTAATATTGTACAAGAAGAACATTGATGCAAAGCATCGAAGACGACACAAACGTACGTGTTGTACCATTAAAAGAAATATTGCAAAATAAAAAGAAACATAAATGTATAGAAAGAAGGTTTAATTGTACATAAGCAGAATATAATCGAAATTAAGCATATTTGACTATCATTATCGGACTACAGTTTTTTATTGTGACAATCACCACAGTTTTTGATGTGACATTGTATTTTTAAGATATTTTGTTATATTATTGCTTTATGAACCGTATTTCTGATTACCGCTTTGATCCTATCGGTAAACACCCAGGTGACATGACTTTCCAGTGGCAATCATCAAACGCGATTAGACCCCCACGCTTCAGCGCATCTTCAATGAAAATGTCTGCATATTGTCTTGCCGGCTAATACAACAATCTTGCACACAGCATAATGTGTGAAAGTGACTGCATATTGTCTGCAGATACAACTGTAGGTCACGTGATTGGCTATCATTGCAGACAAGCAAGGGTCGAGTTGAAGAAGACACCATTTGCTGCCACCACTGTATTACTAATCTGAAATCTTTTGGCTTTATTTATGTTATCTTGATGAAGATATTTATATATGTGATTTTTATTGCTAGTAATAAAGAATATGCATGTATAGAAAATTGCTCATAACCCAAAACAACCATTAAATGGCGTATTAAAACTGATTTCTTATAAATAACTAATATAAAATGGCTAAATCTCTCTCTCTTTCTCTTTCTCTTACTCTCTCTCTCCCTCTCTCTCTCTCTCTCTCTTTCTCTCTCTTTCTCCCTCCCTCCCCCTCTCTCTCACCTTCTCTCTCTCACTCCAGTATTATGTTTTATTTTCCTCCTACATAGGAGAGCTACCGAATTGTTTCATAAAGTACTATCTGTTCATTCGTTAAACAGCGCGACCCTGTTATCATTAATTTTACAAGATAACCATGCCATTATAAGTAGCGGTTAAGATCGATAATTGATTTTTACCTACGGTAGTTTAATATAGGTCAAAAGCTACCCCGACATGATTAAAGAGGAACAAACGTTTACTGATAACTACTGATCGGCAGTGTTGTGACAAATCACGGGTAGATGGGGGTGGGTGAGTGGGGGGGGGGGGGGGGGGGTTGGCGTGGGGCGGGACGTGTTGATAATGTTCAGTGGTACGGGTGTGTATGTGTGTGCAACTTTAGAGCCCACTTACATGTATATCACAAAACTATTGAGTAGAAAAGACAGAAAACCTTATTGCTGTTAAGTGGAAAGTGGTTTCTAATTTTAATGAACAACACAAATAGAATATGTATGCCATATACTTAAAACATGCTTTTTTGTATATACGTTTTTTACGTTTACTATTAAAATAGACATAAACATTCGTATCTTGTAATCCCATTCGAACTACCGCATGTATTTCTGTATATATTTCTTACAGTAATTTTATGTACACGTCGATTTGTCTCCTCCTGTAAAATAGATGTGCTATGGATTATAAGGTTTACAGGTTCCATGACATAATATTTGTAATATATACGATAATAAGTTATTGTTAGCTGTAAGTTACAATGTGAGCGAGTATGAAGTTTAACGGTATGCTGACTGATCGGTCTAATGCGGTAACCGTTTGCTTTTCTTTTTGTGATGTGTTCGATTCACTTGTACAGTTAACTTTTTTTATTATACCGTTGACTAATGCTTGTTGAGGTTAATATGTTTTACCTTGGTATGTATTGTTCCTAATTGAATGTGTGTCGATAGTTCTACCTTGGTCTGTATTCTTCCTGACCGATTTTGCGTCGATAGTTCTACATTGGTATGTGTTCGGGTTGGGATGGGGTTTGCCGGCATTTTTGCAGATACTGTGCAGCGACATTTCTATCATTATAGCACAGGTTCACTTATGAGGTGCGCAGGACCTGAACCCGGCCGGCCCATTATACTGACACCGACGAGTCAGGCGTAATGCTGCCCCCTTAGCCCCGAGCGTTAGGAGGAAAAACATGACTACCAACTTTAAAGTCTTTGGCTCTGACCCGTCCGGGTTTTGAACTCACGATCTTCCGATCCGCAACCCGACGCTCTACCACCTGGCCTATTGCCGCCGGTGGTATGTGTTCGTCCAGCTCCTAATAAAACCAGGAAGCCACAAAACATTAACAACAGTGGCCGCCTGTAGCCTCATACAGTATGGCGTTAAGTTACGGTCTGGGCGATGATTTTTCTCTGGGAAGTCTTCCATCTGGCATGCAGTGCGCCGGTTGTTGTACACAGACATCGTTTTTTGATCATTCATAGTAACAATAACAGATGGACGCCGCCAAAATGTCAGTATATGTCTCGCTGCGATGTTTTTAAAACAGAGACAATCAATCTACAAAATAAACATACCTAAAAATCTCCCATAATTATAAAGTGGCACATGTTCATTTTAGTGACAATGTCGAAATACTGTCATTTTCTATTTGCTGGCATGCATTCTCAAAATCCTCTGACTGATTAGCATTCCCCCGCGTGGGTTCGAGTCCCGTTCGGGGCGAAGGACTTATGGTCTTCCACTGACTTTTGGTGCGGCGGTGGTCTTACATGGACATTTATTATCTTGGGTCTTCCTCCACCAAAATGCTGGGCGTTGCTTAATGATCATAATTGGTCACTGCTATGTATTTCAAAAACAAAACAAACAAGCATTCTTAAAACTTTTCAGCAAGTTAGATGCGTTTTACAACATGGACAGGAAACATATCTTATAATAATGAAAGATTCATGAAGACGAGGGATAACTCATTACATGTAACACCCCCGAAGACTTTAAACATTAAAAATGAAGAATTTCGAAATGAAATATTGTATTGGTGTAGAAAATGAATACAATTATTATAATTAACAATCTTGTTTGTAATTCTGAAGAAATTAGACAACGAAATATCAGCTTAAAATTGAAGAACTGAAACGAATTCTGAAAGAAAGAACTCGAAATACTGAATGTATTAAGGGATATAATTTTTGTTATAAACATTATACATTCAAATGCGAAGAAAATGTAGGATTGCATAGATATGTAACTAAACTGTTCATGTATATTACATGACATCACAAGCAAAATTTGAACTTTGGTAAAGAGCTTAAGATGGATCTTTAATGCATGAGATACATACATACTTCGACATCGGTAAAAATCTAGTCAGGTTTTATGGCATACATGTATTCCTTGACGTCTACATAGAAACAAACTGTATACCGGAAAAAGTACATATGGTTGCTGCAAAACTTGTCCTAAAGTCCTTTTGATGATTTAATTTGAACCTTAAATTCACACATGCGTGTTCTGTTGTGCCGATATAAATGGTCCTTTCTATTAAAGGCAACTACCTAACCAGCGAAATAAGTCCGCTTTAAATAGGATATGGGAAAGGAAAATACCACAGAATACCACTCCACACACTTTACAATAAATTTTTGGGTTTAAACTATAATTTAAGTCATAACAGGTGTATTTTATAGTCAAGTGCACACTGATTTTGCAAACAGGACAAGCATAGGATATATTTAAAATAAACTTTCAAAAACACCCCATACTGCGGTGTTTTAACTTTATTTTAAAGACGTGTTTATATGGGACGCTAGTTTCATTCGATGTGCTTTCGTTATTCTATGCGCCACATGTAGCCCATCTTTCATTGCAGCGAATTATAACCATAGTTCATGAACTAAAATAAATAACTATACGTTATTAGTCCTATAAAAAGCACCTGTCACTCAATAAAACGACGACCTGCTTTAAAACAATGCCAATATCTATATCACTTTGGCCAACACTACTGCCCTCTGACAAATCGCAGTGCCAATATCTGAATAGATATGTTGTTTTTCGTTGTCTTCAAAGTAAAAAAAAAACAACTACCCACAAACAATACACACAATTTCGCACACAGACAGCGCACACAGCGTTGGAAGCTGATAAGTTGAAATATATTTGTAATATCACTGAAATTGTGCAAAATCTGCACCAACAATTTAACAGCTATACAATTTTATGTTACAGGGTATATGTGTCAGATAATAAACAATTCGTTGAACTCTTATCAATTCAATATGAAGGATGTCAATTTTAATTGTACAGCAGATGTTGTCGGAGTTAAAAATATGACGAATTTAAAACAATTTCTTTAAGAATGTTTGAATATATTTTGCGTATTTTTAATATTTAAAACTAAGTTAATATATACAGAAGTAAACCTTAGATTTGTTGGATTGTTATACAATTGCTATACTTACTGTACCTTAAAATAAAACTCCACTTTCTATATATTGCATTACAATGATTTTCTGTCATTTTTAAAAAAAATGTTTTTCCAGTTGTGGGGTATAATGCGCTATATTGTAACTCCACGCCCCCATCCCCCCCGTAACCCCGGGTGTGTCGTTTAAACATTAAGATGTATTGGTTACCAGTCAATATTGGCTTCTCCTTCAGTCGTAGCTGGTTACAGGTCAAGTATCGAATTTGAGATCCGTGGAAAATTTAAGACGTGAAAATAGAAGTGGACGCATGCATTCATTGCTACTAATATAACTCCTGACTATAAAGCAAAAGTGTACAAACTTCAACTGGTTAAACTGTGTTTATTCGTTTGTTTACAAAATAACTAAGGGACTCACCGCATCTGTTTTTACCGCGGCTCAATGACGCGTCTAAAGGTCACGTGACTTCCACTTACGGATAAACAATAAATGGCTGACACTAGTGACAGTCCGAGAAAGGTTTGTACTGACAATTCAATAACAAATCTTACATGACGTTCCTAAAACCTTTGGCAAACACTACAAGGAATCTAAAAGTCGTATCCAAGAGTTTGAACCGATTATTTTTTATTCAAATAACCAAATCAACCATTGTTATTTGAAAAGCTCCAGAAAGATGTTATTCATTGAGGACCTAGATCTTTGTGAACAGCGAAGCATAAAACTGTCATTACAAAAACAGGTATTTCCTATCTGAGCCACGCTACAGAGAACGCTTTTTTAAAACCTAAGACACTACGCGACAACTTACTTTTGGAAACGAGTTAATCGTTATCCGTGTAGTCCGCTCTGACGTCGATATCTATTTTTAACACTATTGTGCTTATTTATCGATTTAGATAGAAAGAAAATTAAGAGTGCATTTTGGCGCAATATATAGTAGCTTATATTATAGGTAGTGTTTTACCTAGAAAGTATAAGTTTATGCAGACATTATGCCTAATTTCCCCAAAACAGTAGAAAAATATTGTTACATGCATTTGATGTAGTCAAATACCACCTTTAAAATGTAAACACCCTGTGTAAAATAGAAATTTTTATAAAATAAATTATTTACTGTTGCCGCATGCTAACATTCAATAAGTTTAATCGTAGGGTTTAATGTCAAGTGAACAGTCATCACCATTTTAAACACTTTATCAAGGAATTATGTCGTCAAAAGATAATTTAAATCCGCCGTATGTTGCGTAAAGACTTAAATGTTTGAATAGCTAAACATACGCGTAAATTGTGATATCAAGGATACATTTCACTTGTAAGTAGTAAATGTCGAAGCAAATAAAACTAATATGATTATATCACTATAAGACACGCTAGTACTTGTATAGACTAGTTCAAAATAATTCTAAGCTACAAAGCAAAAATGCACAGGTAGAAAAAAATATTTAACATTTTGCCATATTTGTTAAAGGTGAAGAGAATTGTCAATGCAACTGACCTTTCCTTAGTGTTTTTAATGTTCGCCAAAGAAATATTAAGAAATATTTTCATTAGATTTTATTTATTCGATGTTACATATGTTGATATGGATGTAATCAAGAGTTTGGCTATTCGTTTGGAAGCATGTGGCGATGATTGTGCATGTGTGCCCGCGACCGAACATTACATTTTGTGCCCATAAACCCACGGGAAAGCAACCCATGTCCTCACGTGCACGCAAATTTAATGTACCTAAATGGCCTCATCTGGGCGCAAGTGAGTCGAGAGAATTCTAATTTTGTCTAAATTTAACCTATAGTGCTTCGACAAGTAATGAATTTAATATTTTTGTCACTTTTTATCTAGTTTCTGGCCAAGCTGTGCCCATATGTCGTGGTATTGCTTTTGATATTTTCCTTTCCATGAAAGTGTCAACCTATTGACGTTAGCAGCATTATGAAAGAACAAAATCAATCGTTTTTTTCTTGTGATAAATGATCACAGCTGTTTTTCTTGTTCTCCTTTTTGTAAGATATGAAATCAGACAACAAGTGGCAATTTGTATGCCAGCTGCTCAGGTCTGTATTTGTCTTAAAAACAGACAAAAACAATATGTGAATATTGTTAACTGTGCTATGTTTTTATTCATGCTGGTAATTCTGGTTGTAATGAAAACTAACTTCTTATTTAAGTGAAGTTTTGACTTTCTGTTCTTTAAAGGTGGCATCCAGCAGTTTGGACCAACGTTGTGTTGCCCAAGTACCAAATAAAGTATCTGCATCTGAAAAGATCCCACGAAATGCTATTTATTGAAGCCCTAGATCTTTTTGAAAAATGAAGCATGATATCGCACTCCCCATAACAAACATGTAATTCATAGCCCACTCGACCACCGGGGTCGCAGACGGTTTAAGGATAAAAGTTTAATCTTATATCAGAGCAAAATTATTAACGCAACTTTTATTTCGGAAAATTTAATGCAATCACGATTTCAAGGGCCAGACATCTTAAGTTATTTTGTCTCACCATAATTGTTTACTAAAATGATGGCCATGTTCAACAATAAACGGTATAATAATTGAAACTTCTCCTAGTTTATACATTTTGCAGCTCAAAGGACTGCTGTCTGCCATGCCTTACAAACGAGAATTGTTACTTTATATCTCATGTATGCCTTTTCCTTTGAAAAAAACAACAAACACCACCTTTATAAATCATTTTCAATTTTGGCAAAATTTGGAAACAAAAATACAGTTAGCTATTTAAACGGAGAACCACGTGACTAATATTTTCGAAAGCATAATATATCATCATTCGAATTATCTCCTCTGACTTCGGTGTCTATTTTAGCAGATATCCCTATTGTGATTTTTTTAGACTTGGAAAGAACTAACATTTAGAGCGATTTATTTCCAAATGTGAACATTTGAAATAGCGTTTAATCATTTTTAATTTGAATAAAATATCAGAAATTATGCTAAAATTTCCTTAAATTGTGGTAAGCTATTGTTACATGTATTTACTATATGCAAACTGACTAATTCCATATTTAATTCTAAGCCTAATTTCAGTCATTAATAAAACACAACACTGTTAAAAACTTTGTTCAATAACTGCGTGTTAAATGTTTGATTTAACGATCATAGCGAGCCAAACAAATTTCATACATAAATAAAAGTAACAGCTCTTTCGACAAAAGGTAAGATGAAACATGCAATCTAAATCCGAGTCTCTTTTCCCCCAAATTTGTGCGAGGCTTCATGGAGAAGTTAGAAGTCAATGTGACACAGTAATGCAGGGAAGAAAACGAATTGGGATGAGTTGGTACTGGATGTGAAGCATATTAGAATAATGAAAATTGATAAGAACATATAACTGTCACACGGTGGCCATAGAAATTTTGCATTGAAGAACACTGAGTTGAATATTCGATAATCTTTGTAAAAAAAAATGTGTGTAATGTGCTCTACCTAACATAATTTGTTTGCACCAGTTCGATATCTACAAAAAAGCGGAAATCCTTTGATAAATAGATTAGGGTTGATATTTATAGGCGACAATTATTGAAGTTTATTGTATTTAAAATCTTTAATCATAATAACAAAACGATAAAAATATAACCTTCTTTTAATTTATTACAGCTTTTTATGTTTCATTTCTAAGTACAGCTGAAGTGCAAATATTGGTATTAAATTGATAAGACAGTATCTGATCAAATTAACTAGACTCGTGTTGTTGCTTGACTGTGTTAGGAAGTTCATTACTTGTATAGGTGGAGGTTGATCCCCGATGTATATCTGAATAGAACCAGTGTCGTACACCACGTCAGCTGAAATATCCCTCAACATGATCAGCTTAATAGTAAAATCTACATGACTTCACTGTAAATACGACTTTAATTATACTTTAATTATATAACCGTATATTGAGTTCGACTATACTTTAAAGTTTAATAAAACGACTGAAGAACGTTCATATTGTTTTCAGCATTCTTAAGTCACAATGTAAATGTGTTTGATGTTTGTTTGTTTATTGGGGCTATCGTCCCACCAATAGTATTTCGGTTATCTTGAGACGGTTCCACATGAAGCAGATAAAGTACTGCCTTTAATCTGTATAGCATGCCGCGAACACTTCTTACGATGCCACATAATCCTGACACTGGACCAGCCAGTCGTGGAACCATCCTTATATTTGCTTGAGCGTTAGCAAAGGAGCAATACCACTACCATTTTTACGACATTGATTTGTCGCGGCCTGGGTTCAAACACGGCGCCCCCCACCCCATACCTGCAGCCGACGCTCTACCGATTGCGCTATTAGGCCCGGTACATGTGTTTGATATCCGAAGAATGTCCGCTGTTTTGCTACACTTTTTGTCTTATCTCCTCTTAACACTGTATGCTTTAACCAAATGCAAAGGTATATACTTAGTGTGATAAGTTCAAACACGTCAGTGGAGACATTTCATCTTAATAAACTACACTTTAATAATATATGAACACCAGACACAGATTATGTAATCTTACTGCCAAACTTGAAAGAAATATTGCAATGTAGCATGTTTAACAGAGTGAATAGAAAATAGTTATCCAGTCACCGTGCCAACTGTATGTTTATACAACATTATTATCAAATATGCATGCATATTATTTCTCCTATCCGATAACATGTCATGACGACTTCCTTTTTATATTTTGCCTTGTGTTCTCCCTTCCAAATTAAAAGCCGCAAGTCTATACAGTTTTATGATCCATTGTGTTTGTAAAATATATTTTCTAGGGTCTTCCTTCAAATTTATTTAACAGACGTCACCAAAAGACCACATATTTGTCACAGCGATGTACTTAAAGCAAAAAGCAAAATGCATTACACATGATCGCATTTGTTTATTAAAATGCAAATACTGAATCTTGTTTCTCCAGGCTTGCCAAAATATTAACAACATTGTCAGAACTAATCTTGATATCTTGTTAAAAATTAAAGCAGGTAGAATCGATATTTTTTATCAAAAATGCCTTGATGAAAAGGAGGCAATCTAATCAAGAAAGTTGAAGATAAAAAATAACACCTACAACCGATAAATATTGATAATGTAAGAAATTCGGAAAGATCTATTGTATTAAAGTTCAAAATCAAAAAGTTGGATCAAAAAAGACAACGCATTGTTTTAGGACATTATCGAAGTAGCGAACTTTAAAAGATGAGAAGAAATGAGCAAACTGAAATCAAAAAGAATATGTGATGCAAAATGCAAATACAATACAAGCCGTTGTGACACCATGCAAATTTAGAAAACACACCATGGCAGATCCATCAGCTTGGAACAACTACAACATGTTTACTAGAGTCCAAAGAAGGTGAGATATTACCCATGCATGAGCATTGTATATCATGTAGATCTTTCTTTTATGAATATCTCTGCAACAAAACGTTGGTCGAACACATGCAACCAGGTCTATGCTTTACAACTACAGTAATTTCGTTTTTGTTCTTTTGAATCCAATTGTTTTGGCAGAGAAACAGCTGAATTTGTGGAGGAAGCACCTAGTCAATTGTCTGGGCAGAACTACAGCTGAATTTGTGGAGGAAGCACCTAGTCAATTGTCTGGGCAGAACTACAGTTGAATTTGTGGAGGAAGCACCTAGTCAATTGTCTGGGCAGAACTACTGCTGAATTTGTGGAGGAAGCACCTAGTCAATTGTCTGGGCAGAACTACTGCTGAATTTGTGGAGGAAGCACCTAGTCAATTGTCTGGGCAGAACTACTGCTGAATTTGTGGAGTAAGCACCTAGTCAATTGTTTGGGCAGAACTACAGTTGAATTTGTGGAGGAAGCACCTAGTCAATTGTCTGGGCAGAACTACAGTTGAATTTGTGGAGGAAGCACCTAGTCAATTGTCTGGGCAGAACTACTGCTGAATTTGTGGAGTAAGCACCTAGTCAATTGTCTGGGCAGAACTACAGCTGAATTTGTGGAGGAAGCACCTAGTCAATTGTCTGGGCAGAACTACTGCTGAATTTGTGGAGGAAGCACCTAGTCAATTGTCTGGGCAGAACTACTGCTGAATTTGTGGAGTAAGCACCTAGTCAATTGTCTGGGCAGAACTACAGCTGAATTTGTGGAGGAAGCACCTAGTCAATTGTTTGGGCAGAACTACAGCTGAATTTGTGGAGGAAGCACCTAGTCAATTGTTTGGGCAGAACTACAGCTGAATTTGTGGAGTAAGCACCTAGTCAATTGTTTGGGCAGAACTACAGCTGAATTTGTGGAGTAAGCACCTAGTCAACTGTTTGGGCAGAACCACTGCTGAATTTGTGGAGGAAGCACCTAGTAAATTGTTCTGGGCAGAACTACAGCTGAATTTGTGGAGGAAGCACCTAGTCAATTGTTTGGGCAGAATTACAGCTGAATTTGTGGAAGAAGCACCTAGTCAATTGTTTGGGCAGAACTACAGCTGAATTTGTGCAGGAAGCACCTAGTCAATTGTTTGGGCAGAACTACTGCTGAATTTGTGGAGGAAGCACCAAGTCAATTGTTTGGGCAGAACTACAGCTGAGTTTGTGGAGGAAGCACCAAGTTAATTGTTTGGGCAGAACTACAGCTGAGTTTGTGGAGGAAGCACCTAGTAAATTGTTCTGGGCAGAACTACAGCTGAATTTGTGGAGGAAGCACCTAGTCAATTGTCTGGGCAGAACTACTGCTGAATTTGTGGAGTAAGCACCTAGTCAATTGTCTGGGCAGAACTACAGCTGAATTTGTGGAGGAAGCACCTAGTCAACTGTTTGGGCAGAACTACAGCTGAATTTGTGGAGTAAGCACCTAGTCAATTGTCTGGGCAGAACCACTGCTGAATTTGTGGAGTAAGCACCTAGTCAACTGTTTGGGCAGAACCACTGCTGAATTTGTGGAGGAAGCACCTAGTCAATTGTCTGGGCAGAACTACAGCTGAATTTGTGGAGGAAGCACCTAGTCAACTGTTTGGGCAGAACTACTGCTGAATTTGTGGAGGAAGCACCTAGTCAATTGTCTGGGCAGAACCACTGCTGAATTTGTGGAGGAAGCACCAAGTCAATTGTTTGGGCAGAACTACAGCTGAGTTTGTGGAGGAAGCACCTAGTAAATTGTTCTGGGCAGAACTACAGCTGAATTTGTGGAGGAAGCACCTAGTCAATTGTTTGGTCAGAACTACAGCTGAATTTGTGGAGTAAGCACCTAGTCAATTGTCTGGGCAGAACTACAGCTGAATTTGTGGAGTAAGCACCTAGTCAATTGTTTGGTCAGAACTACAGCTGAATTTGTGGAGGAAGCACCTAGTCAATTGTCTGGGCAGAACTACAGCTGAATTTGTGGAGGAAGCACCTAGTCAACTGTTTGGGCAGAACTACAGCTGAATTTGTGGAGTAAGCACCTAGTCAATTGTCTGGGCAGAACCACTGCTGAATTTGTGGAGTAAGCACCTAGTCAACTGTTTGGGCAGAACCACTGCTGAATTTGTGGAGGAAGCACCTAGTCAATTGTCTGGGCAGAACTACAGCTGAATTTGTGGAGGAAGCACCTAGTCAACTGTTTGGGCAGAACTACTGCTGAATTTGTGGAGGAAGCACCTAGTCAATTGTCTGGGCAGAACCACTGCTGAATTTGTGGAGGAAGCACCTAGTCAATTGTCTGGGCAGAACCACTGCTAAATTTGTGGAGGAAGCACCTAGTCAATTGTCTGGGCAGAACCACTGCTGAATTTGTGGAGGAAGCACCTAGTCAATTGTTTGGGCAGAACTACAGCTGAATTTGTGGAGTAAGCACCTAGTCAACTGTTTGGGCAGAACCACTGCTGAATTTGTGGAGGAAGCACCTAGTAAATTGTTCTGGGCAGAACTACAGCTGAATTTGTGGAGGAAGCACCTAGTCAACTGTTTGGGCAGAACTACTGCTGAATTTGTGGAGGAAGCACCTAGTCAATTGTCTGGGCAGAACCACTGCTGAATTTGTGGAGGAAGCACCTAGTCAATTGTCTGGGCAGAACCACTGCTAAATTTGTGGAGGAAGCACCTAGTCAATTGTCTGGGCAGAACCACTGCTGAATTTGTGGAGGAAGCACCTAGTCAATTTTTTGGGCAGAACCACTGCTGAATTTGTGGAGTAAGCACCTAGTCAACTGTTTGGGCAGAACTACAGCTGAATTTGTGGAGGAAGCACCTAGTCAATTGTTTGGGCAGAACTACTGCTGAATTTGTGGAGGAAGCACCTAGTCAATTGTCTGGGCAGAAGCACTGCTGAATTTGTGGAGGAAGCACCTAGTCAATTGTCTGGGCAGAACTACAGCTGAATTTGTGGAGGAAGCACCTAGTCAACTGTTTGGGCAGAACGACAGCTGAATTTGTGGAGGAAGCACCTAGTCAATTGTTTGGGCAGAACTACTGCTGAATTTGTGGAGGAAGCACCTAGTCAATTGTTTGGGCAGAACTACAGCTGAATTTGTGGAGGAAGCACCTAGTCAATTGTTTGGGCAGAACTACTGCTGAATTTGTGGAGGAAGCACCTAGTCAATTGTCTGGGCAGAAGCACTGCTGAATTTGTGGAGGAAGCACCTAGTCAATTGTCTGGGCAGAACTACAGCTGAATTTGTGGAGGAAGCACCTAGTCAACTGTTTGGGCAGAACGACAGCTGAATTTGTGGAGGAAGCACCTAGTCAATTGTTTGGGCAGAACTACTGCTGAATTTGTGGAGGAAGCACCTAGTCAATTGTCTGGGCAGAACTACAGCTGAATTTGTGGAGGAAGCACCTAGTCAATTGTCTGGGCAGAACTACAGCTGAATTTGTGGAGGAAGCACCTAGTCAATTGTCTGGGCAGAACCACTGCTGAATTTGTGGAGGAAGCACCTAGTCAATTGTCTGGGCAGAACTACTGCTGAATTTGTGGAGGAAGCACCTAGTCAACTGTTTGGGCAGAACTACTGCTGAATTTGTGGAGGAAGCACCTAGTCAACTGTTTGGGCAGAACTACAGCTGAATTTGTAGAGGAAGCACCTAGTCAACTGTTTGGGCAGAATTACAGCTGAATTTGTGGAGGAAGCACCTAGTCAATTGTTTGGGCAGAACCACTGCTGAATTTGTGGAGGTAGCACCTAGTCAATTGTCTGGGCAGAACTACAGCTGAATATGTGGAGGAAGCACCTAGTTAATTGTTTGGGCAGAACTACTGCTGAATTTGTGGAGGAAGCACCTAGTTAACTGTCTGGGCAGAACCACTGCTGAATGTGTGGAGGAAGCACCTAGTCAATTGTTTGGGCAGAACTACTGCTGAATTTGTGGAGGAAGCACCTAGTCAATTGTCTGGGCAGAACCACTGCTGAATTTGTGGAGGAAGCACCTAGTCAATTGTTTGGGCAGAACTACAGCTGAATTTGTGGAGGAAGCACCTAGTCAATTGTTTGGGCAGAACTACTGCTGAATTTGTGGAGGAAGCACCTAGTCAACTGTTTGGGCAGAACTACATCTGAATTTGTGGAGGAAGCACCTAGTCAATTGTTTGGGCAGAACAACTGCTGAATTGCTGGTAAGCTGTACGATCTCACCTGTAAAAAGTTGTCACGCCGGACGGTGCTGTAACCAGCTATTGGCCCAAGGGTTAGAGAGGTTACAAGATGGAAACCCTTAATGCATAAGATAGTTAATACCAAACGTTCATTTACTATGTATTTATAAATCGGCAAAATTATAAGTTTAGATAAGTATATGCAGTTTGTAGAAACTCAAATATATCACCATTACGCGGACTATTCAAACATACCAAATTAAAACCGCCTTTAATTAGACCTATTTATCGGTCGATCGAACAAGAGCAATCTACCTATATATCATTTAGTTCTTTTCTCTAGCTATTTTAGTTTATGTTTTTGTATATGTCCTGTTTGTGGGAACAAAAACGATCTAATGACCCTTGAAAAGATAAAAAAAAACTACCAGCACGTGCCACTTTGTATACCAGCTGCTCAATGTCTTTGTCATAGAAACAGAAACGACATGTGATTTTATCCTCATTAACGATATAAGACTGTATGCCCTACTACGGGAGGATATGACATAGTATAGTTTTATGTGAAAACAAAACAAGACCCGAGGTTATCAGACTTTGGGGTTAGAATTTACAATTACTCACAAGGATCCGATTGGTTGAGATTTAAGTGAAAATTAAAAACTGGCCAATCAGATGCGATAGGAAGACCACAGGTTACAGCATTAAGTTTTTATAACCGTAGGCCAAGTCATCTTAGAATTTCAATAAAGCCTCGAGACAATGTCGATCATTTGTTTAGAATATATTAAAGGAAGTAAGCAGTAAATACATGCAGAATAATGGTAAACTGTGCACCATTTAAACTAGTATACATATGTTTTATCTTGTGTTCATGGTTGTTCCTTCCTTATATGTACTGTACTGAAAGGCTAGATGGCATTTTGTTAAAAGAAGATATACATTTAACTAGCATGAAACTAGTACAGCTTATCCAAACTGACACATTTATCTTGATAAAAAATCCTCAAATAAGTCCTTACCATTTATTAAATAAACCGTGTTGCCTATTTAATGAATAACATTTTGACTTTTTCACATGATTACCAAATTGTAAGTTAACTTTATGTTATGTTTTCTTTAATGTTTGATAATCCCAACTGAAGCCAATATTAAGACAAGTATTTTCCCCAAAATTCGCCTGAGGTATTCGATGTGTCTCAATCACGTAGTATTCCCGCGTGAGTTTACGATGTTTTGCATGAGATAAAAGGCGACAGGCTTTACCAAAGTTGTGGTCATCATGCAAGGAGAAACACGAAGTAAGACAAATTGGGACTGAAAACAATTATTAGAAAATCTGATTGTCATACAGGGTCCTAGTTTTTTGTTTCTTTTAAAATTCATAAAAATATCGTTTGATTGGTGCCTAGTTAAATGCAGAAAAGATGTTTATTTTTCAGAAATCGTGCGACATGCTTTTTAGAGTGCGGGATGCGGTGAACCAAACTTGATTTTTTGAGTTAATGCAGTTGTTCACACAAGCCTGTGAAATGTGAAAGTACTTTCCAATTGTGAGCCTAGTTAAATGAACAAATCGTCAATTTAACAGAAATTTTCTGTTTGCAATCACTTTTCTGATGAATACATGTATTTATACTTTAACGTGGAAGTGCTTAATGTTTTTCTTGAACAAATACACCACCGCGACACAATCGTAGTCATTCTAGCGGACATAAGTGGTTCTATTCCTCACCGAGGTGCTTATGATTAAAAAACTAACAAAAGCAAGTATTTGGGGCGGGAAATAATAAAATCACACCCGGATCAAGTATTAACTGTTTCCTAATAATATTTGTTTATAACTTTTGCATACAGTAACATAAGTATTTATGTGGGCAGAAACGTAATTTCTGCGAAATTCATCACACACGTTGCAACACAGCCACATACGCACTTGAACCAAGAAACACCCACACATACACGCATAACAATGATTATTAGAGGTAATATTCTCGTTGAAGTTATCGCAACCTCACGCCCTACTAGCAAATGCATACACTCACACACCCGCACACACACACACACACACACAGACACACACACACACAGACACACACACACAGACACACACACACAACACACACACACACACACACACACACACACACACACACACACACACACACACACACACACACACACACACACAACACACACAACACAACACACACACACACACACACACACACACACACACACACACACACACACACACACACACACACACACACACACACACACCACACACACACACACACACACACACACGCACATGGTAGAAATGGGTACCTTAAAATTATTAGAATCAAGACATCTCAAATACAATCATTTTCTTTTATTCACTCCTTATTATATCATAGAAACAATGTTATTTCTCAACACCTTCGAAAAACATACATCAAACAGCTGTAGATTTGATTAAGGCGATGTTTAGCATGATCTCAAGGACATTCCGTAACACTAGCGAAACATCGCCTTAACAGGAATTTTATAACACATTCGGAAGAAATTTAGATTAAAGGTGATATCGGACAGTTTGCCTATATAACATACAAGCAGCAATATCTTATTCTTGTTTGATATAATCCCATCATAAACTCAAGCATTCGTCTTATTTAAGACCATTCTGAGTCTACCCCAGTTGTTAGGCAGTAAAAGTCGTGAAATAATCGCTCTGAATTTTATCCAAATATATAAATGAGCACAATGCGGGAATTGCTATAAAATAGATGTCGAAGGCAGAGCGAATAATATAACATCAAAAGCATATGATCACATGATTGTCTTTAAGTTTAAAAATAGCTTACTGTGCAGCGTGGCTTAGATAGGGATACATATTTGTGATGACTAGTGTTATGCTTCACATTTCACATATATGTTTGGCCCAGATATTTAGCTCTATAAGTAACAGTTGTTATTCAAAAGTCGATACATATTAAGAGCACAAGAGCAGATTTTTGCCTTGACCTCCACTGGTTGCAATTAATTTGTATTGAAATCAAAATCTGAGCTTCATTGCCGGCTTATCGAGTAAATAGCTGATAGATTATACGAAACAAACAAAGGATTTAGAATTTTGCTTCATGCTGACCCCGCTCCCTGATAAAAAGTTTCAAATATTAATATTTGTTCAATGTCATACAAGATAAACATGGCGTTATCAACAGCGATTGAGATCGATTATTGATTTTACTTACGAGGGATTAATATCGACCGAAAGTTAACCAGACATGATTATCAGCGAAATAAATGTTGACAAATACATGAAACCAATAAACCGTAGTCCAGTGTTATGAGCGACATTCCTAGGGGTTGTAGTTTGACTACATCATAACAAAAATGTTGGTATACAATAAAAGTCGCCTTATTTCAGTTAGGAAGATAAATGACCTTCTAAAGTACTAAACTTTTGAATATTATAACAGAGGACGTCGTCTTAAAGTAAGTAAAGTTACATTCCTCTCACTCGGAAGAAAGGCATGTAAAGGAAGAGAAGGACAATTGTTACAACCGGTGTCGCTATTTAAGATTTATTTATAAAATGACACCTTTACTAAACAACGAAATGGTGTAACAAAAAGGACAAGCCAGCAACATACTAGTACAATACTGTTTTATTTTAATTAACAATTAAATCTATGGCGTAATTTCTTCGGTTAAACCTTTCGTTGAATATGTGATCACAACTCTCATAAGTTCTTACACAAATTAAAGAACAAAAACCAAAGGTTACTAAGGTGGAGCCTGCTCTTACAAGAGTTTGATTTAGAAATTAAAGGACAAGACAATGTTATACCTAATGCTCTGTCTCGTATTCGTTTGTTTATTTTTATCTAGTTTTCATGAATTTTCTGGAGACTTCTGCGTTCTAACAATTCTTTGGGTCTATATTAGGGCTTGTACGCCGATAAGTTTAAGTTTGAACACACAGTTTGGACGGACAGTTTGGAAAAACTTGCAGCTTCTTTATTAAACCTTTCTGTTTTGAAACTTACTTGGACTTATTTTCTACAGTGATAAAAATATTTCCAGTATCTTTTAAAACTTAAGTATGTTACTCTCATAGAAATAGAAATTGTTTTACAATCTGTGTTGTCTTGTTTTATTTGTACCACACGTAAACCAGAGAACGATATGTTAGTCACCCGCTATACTGTGCTTCATGTTCATGTATAAAGAATATTGACGTAGCATGTCCCGACGACCTGACGTTACATTAGCGCACGTTCTCATAAAGCTAATAGAAAGCTGATCAGTTGTGCTGCTTTCCTTAAATGCTGAGCAAAAGTTGAGAAGTTATGCCATCACCAAAATTATTTCAGGACTTAAGAACTTTTCAGCACCCTTGGAGAACCAGGAACAATTGTAACTGTATTTGACGCTATAACTTACGCGCACAGGCCGTCTGAACCTGATTCCGTTACTGCACGTGACACTTTACGCTCTACCAATGCACGTGCCATCTGCACCACAAACATCTGCAACTGCATCTGGCGCCTTTAATTACCAATCCACCAATGCATGTGCGGGTTTGAACCAGTTTTTCTGTAATTTAGCTGGAACGCTTTAATTACCAGTAAACATGCTATCTAAGACACGATTATTTTGTAACTAGACTTGACGATTTTTTACCACGCTACTAAGTGACGTGCAAATTTGAAACATGACCATATTTTGTAACTGTATTAAAAGTTTCAATTACTGACCTACTAACGCACGTGCCGGTCGAACTACGACCATTTTGTGAATCGTATGCTTTAATGACGATACTACGAATGTACATGTCATTTTCGGACCACTAATGGATTGTAACTGCATTTCGCGCTTAAATTTCCTCCCAACCAACGCAAGTATTTTTTTTAAATTGATCATTACATAAGTAAATTGTCGCTACATTGTCGCTTTAAAGGAACACTGGAACATCACCTTATCTGGCCTCAAAATATGATCACAGTGAGAGGTAAATGTATTCAGGAGGGGATTCCTGGGTAATTACTGACAGCAATACTGACTAATAGCAGTTCAGTAAACCCATGTGCATTAAGTATAATAAACTAAGTATGTTCCCAGCTGTGATCTTACTGGAGTATCGGCGTGACGGAGGAGGTGGGGCGGTGGTGGGAGGTGGGGAGTGGGGAGGGTGGTTGGGGGGCATTGTCGGAGGCCAACTAAAGAAGGTCCGTTTCATTGCCTTTAACTCCTTCGCTAACAATGCATGTGCAATTTTATCCACGATCACTTAGTGATTGGATGTGTCACTTTTTATTACCACACTACCGATGGACGTGGCATTTGAACCGCGGACATTCTGAAACTGCATTTGTCATTGTAATTATTTCGACACTAAGGCACCAGCCAAAATTAAAGCAAGTGAGGATAATACAAAACATTAGGTAACACTGATAAACAAGTTTCGTATGGCTATTTATATTGATTGTTGCAATTTTTCAAACTTTCTCAGTTTTAACGATACATTCTGAGAAGTTTATTTTTAATTTATCGTGGAAACGCTTTGAATGTCAAAATCAGGTCGCGTGGTGACGAAATTACTAGAATCAACATGATTTGTTTTAAATTTATCAAATAAACGCTTTAAATCAACATCGTGTCGCATGGTATTGAAACTATTGGAATCAACATAAATCATATATGTGCATGTGAATGAATATCTTTTAGATAAAATAAAATGATCCTGCTTAAATTTTGCGTTCGTAACGAGCTTTTCTATATTTATATATTTTATTATACAAGTAAGTTAAATCCTGTACTCATTTTAAAATTTGATTTTTCAACGTTAACTTTTTGATTTGTGATTCTGTTTACTGTATAATATCTGTAAACACATGTTTTTATTTCATAACGAGATCTTACATTTTGGTAGCAATGTGTCTTAATCGCGAGAACGAACGTGACATAAATCTTCTCTACTCGTGATCATAAGAAACTTAGGGGATGAAAACAACTGATATATTTTTTTTTTCGGGAGCTTGAAATTACAGTTTGTTGCGATTTGTTTTATGTCAGATATCATTTATATTAACGGCACAAATTACAGTCCTATTAGAATTATTTGTTTGGTTTAAATGCGTTTAAGAAGGATATTTAGACATTTCTTCTCCTAAAGTTATTGCTGTATTAAACGCGACGAAATCAAACAAGACAAAGTCGCGGTCTCTAAAGTTCTTAATTATACACTTTTCCTAAACAAAGTAATATAAATAAAATTATATTGATTAGTGTAGTTTATTTAATTGGTCATATCAGTAATTTATATTTTTAACATTTATATACTCAAATCAAGCAACTCATAATATGATATTTATTCCTGACTTAGTTAATTGTTTTCTGGCCTTCACCAGACATTGGCTGCACTACAAAAATATCCCAATTTTGTAATTTCACCATTTCCACTATGTTTACCTGTAATTTGTATTTTACCTTATACATGTTATCTGTATTTGACCTTTTATCTTACTGTCATTAGATTGAAATATTTAATTAAATTCCCATTTTTAATTATGTCATAATTCTACTTATGACATCACTAAATTGTATCAAATTATGCAACTGACTCGTATTAATATATGATTTCATACGCCACCGTTTATACCAGCAAACGACAATTTTTTACAGTTAAACACACACACGCACACTCACACGCACGCACGCAGCACGCACACAAACAACATTTCCGTTTTTTGACAAATTTGGTCAGTCTGTTTTATTGGTTGTCTCTTAACTCATTTCCTCCTTAGACATTTGGATTGAATTTATTGTGATGTCTTTATAAACAGCCTTTCGCTGGTTGTCACTTAGTAAATCATTAAGAGTTATAAATAACCTCTAAAATATTCAGTTGTTCTTGAAACGTTATCAAGGTAATTTGTGTAGGAAAAAAGTGTTGGCTTGTCTTCTAGGGTGTCTAGTCGTACTGAGAATTATAATATTGATATCTTCCAGATTTGCCTTGTAAGTTTCTGGGGACAGATTGATGAACCGCAGTAAAACAAAAACAAAGACACTTCAAGGGCATCGGTTGATTAGTCAAACTGAACTGCACCATGGAACTGCCTAACAAGATGTCCACGTACCACTGTATAAACAGACTTATGTCCTAGACCTCCATTAATATACACATGTAAATATCGTTGTCATATATCCGCCGAACATCGTCATCATGTCTATTACTGTGCCAGTGCGGTGCAACAATTGACAAAGTTATGAAATCCTTAAAGCGTTCAAGTTTGCTACAATATTTGTTGTTACACCGCACCAACACAATCATAGCCATATTGATGATGTCAGGATACATGTTTGGGTGCAAATATAGACGCACCACAGGTTAGTTGGAAGACCTATGCGTGAAAGTTCTCTCATGCGGCGAGTTCAACAGATCAAAAACGGGCCTTCAGCAAATAAAAATAAATTTCCTGTACAACCATTGCCGTTCTTAATGACAAGCATTTTCACTGCTGATTTTACTATCAACGTTTCACATATTTATGCTTGCATCAATATCTTTGATCTCCTGCTGCTGTTGCCAATCATATTCTTTTATTTTCTAGAAATTCAAGGTCGGCAACCTATCTGGCGTTTTAAACAGTTTCAGACAAACTGCCGACATATTCTGGACACTTTGCCCCTTGTGTGCAGAAGCTAATGAAAATATTTACAATTGTCTTCGAGTTTGTTTTGAAGAAATGTTTTTTTTCGCATCTGTCATCATTTGCAGCAACATGACGAGTGGTGTTTGTTTTCTGTCCGAACAATAGCGAATGCACTATAGCCCGTTACGTTCTAGCGGAAAAAAATCTAGACAAAATCTGTATATTGTGATGAACCAGAATCTGATTCTGTTTAATACTTTTTCGCTGCTTTCATTCTTTATAATATAATATAATATAATATAATATAATATAATATAATATAATATAATATAATATAATATAATATAATATAATATAATATAATATAATATAATATATAATTTAATCCCATGCATTTTATATCATATTATTATTGATTTTCGGGTAAAATATCTTTATATGGATATAAAGAACATATGAGTACAGACACCTGTCAAACTAACATGCAACATCAAAATTGTATTATCAGGTTTTCATTTAAATAAAAAATCCTTATATAATTATACATATATTACGCATTGAATCTATTTGTTATCTTAAAATATTATTTTCGAAATGTCAAATTTGCAATAACCATAGCAAAATAATATATCCCGTAATTTTGAAAACAACAATATCACAACAGCATTGCATTATAATTTGCTGAATATTTCGTTTGCCTTTGAACAATATTTGTTATTCTAACACGCGAGGCTTCAATAATGTACCGTAGTTTTCTTGTGACGAAAACCTATTTGTCATCAGGCAAGCTGCCAGAAATACACCTCTTCGGAATTGCGTTATCAAACAACGGCATAAAAGTCAGCGAGTTTGTTTGATTTTTAGAATCTGGATGAATGCCTACCAGCCTCTCCAATAAACGTTTAAAATTGTTATTGCTTAAAAAGCAGTATTTGTTGAAGTATTTAAGTCGATATCTTGGGGGAGCACATAGTTGCCACTTCGTCCGTCCGTCCGTGTGTCCTTCTTTCCGTCGCGTTGTTTTCCGTGCTATATCGCAGTAACTTCTTGATTGAATTCACTGAAACTTGAACAAGAAAGGAGAGGAAATGCGCATATTGTCAATATATTCCATTTCGATGATTTTGATGGCGTTGTTGGCCTTTGTTATTTCTTCATAATAGGATATAGGACCATTCGTTTCAGGGCCATTTCTCAGCAACCGCCAGTGCTAATAATTGCAGATGTGCATAGTGTCAGCATATTCTGGCATTTTTCACAGAGTTATTGGTCTTTTAATTATGTATATAGTGTTCACACGTTGGTGAACATATTTAAACCACATATACTCCGAAACCGCTGTTCCAAATTCACCCAAACATCACAAGAAGCTTCAGTAGGGAAGTGGAACGAAAATTTGTTCAAAGAATTTTGACCTGTCAAAATCATGATCGCCAGGGGCATGGCCACTTTCCTATATGACTATATAGGCAATATATTATTGCCATGAACTACATGTTCCTCAAAGAATTCAGCCATCAGAAAACATGGCCGCCATTTACCGTAAAGGGTTATCTAGTAAAGCGTTGAAAATCTTCTTGTCAGAAACAACACCTAGAGCTTTTACTATGTGGTATACAAGTTCCTTGTGTAGCCCTCTATCAAGATTTTGTTAAAAATTTGATTCGTCTAAAAATATGGCTGACAGGGCTCGGCCATTTTCATACATGGCTATTACTAGTATTAGTCCATAATGACTATATGGTGAAAAAATTGAAAGCAGCTTTGCCACTTTCCATATACAGCTTTTTAGTTAAATCATCTTGTCTGAAACTATTATACCAACAACCATTTGCTACATTCAATAAAACTATTTGTACATAGTATAACTTGTTGGTAGAAATTCAAATAATATAAGCAAAGCAACAAGTGACAGTTTGCGTTAACTGAGGTGAGGTATAGCCCCGTTTCGAACTGCATGTAGTATATGTTCCTGTGTCCCTGTAATACCTCGGGGAGCAACCATCGGTTCCACTGATACCTTGTTTAAAACAATAGTGGGCATAATTAGGTGTCAATCGCCTTTGTTTTAGTCATTATTTTGTGCCATAAACATGTTCCTCTTGTCTTGCATTGTTTTGAATTTATTTAATTGTTTTAGGGGAATAAGCTTTGTTTGAAGTTGTTTAAAATAGTCTTAGATTCACACACATTTCGCTCACGTTTTTATTGTCAATTATACTAACGGATCAATTTTGGCAAAAACAACAACATAATGACAGACAATATAACTCCGACAACCATGACCCTATAATACTTTTGCATGTTTTTAATAAATGACGCGCCATGGACTAGAACGTATTTAGTTAATATAATAATAAATAAATAATCTAAAATTAATTGCAAATGTTTCTTTACATATTGACCGTTATTAAAATGCATACAATATAATTGATATTGACAAAAGAGGTACCTATTGTTTTGGTGTCAGATATTTTGTTAATATGGTTCGATCTAATAAATAAATATCTCCGTGTCCAGTATCATTTCAGTATATGCGTCTGTTTACTAATATTGCTTTCCTTTGTCTTCGATCAACATCCAAACCAAGCAGGGACAATTTAATCTGTTTTCAACGCGTTGCGTGTCAAAAAATAACGCTAAAAACAAACTGAACTATTTCTACCGATTACGTTTGTAATTTCACTTTGGCGTCATTTGTTGCCAGGGTAATTAAGCATTATCGCTTTTTAACAGTTGTTCCATGCTTTCAAAGACAGCCGAGTACAAAAAAGATAAACCGCTTAAATGCAAAAAGTGATTTTAGGCTGGCGCATGGATGTCGGTATTCAAAAGGGAACCAGGTTTTGCACAATGATGTAAATACATGGAGGAAGCTTTATTTTTATTTGTTGTTTGGGAGTCCAGTGTTTCGCAAACAGTATATAAGCACATTAAAAGCACGTGCGAGCTTCCATTTGATGGTTTAATTATATATATTTTTTTCTTAACATCTTAACAGCATGACGAAAATAAATAATGCTAATATAGCTTAACTTTCACCATTTACTTGTACATTTCTAATCAACTTATTTAAAAGTTTCTGTTCAATATTTATCTAAATATGTTTAGTCATTTCCTCTAATTCATTTCAGTGTTATAACAAGAATGCATATGCAAAGTACTAAAGAGATATTTTCCTGACAGTTTACCCAACGAAATGTATACATGTTAATTAATTCAGCCATGTTCACTCTAACACCTTAGTAATGCCATTTATAACTATGTTGTCGTTAAGCTTGTTTTTGTAGTAGTCAAGAAGGCGATATAACCATTGTTCAAAACAGAACATATAATAAGATTATTAACCAAATTAGTAAAAAAAAGTTTTAAGCGTCAAGCGAAATTGCAGACATATAGCACAGACACATTTGAACGACACCAATGAAGAATGATTTTTTTCGTGATTAAAACCTTTTGTTTTCAGATGCATAAATCCAACATTTCTGCTGTTTTTTTTTCTTCATTTTAATTGGCAATTCCTACGTGAAAGGAGGTAATAACCAAAACATTTTTGAATAACACTTGTGTGAAATGTGTGAAAAATGCAAAACAAAAGAAACATTAATCCAAGTAATCAAAAGCTAGCATCATTTGTGCACAATATCTTTCTGATAAGGAATGATGTTCTCAATTAGGCATAGCTACTCTTTTTTGTTTCAGACACATAATCTCCCTTATGCCCAGAGTACTGATGTTTAAAAAGCTCATACAAAGTCTTTGACTATGTTATTTCTTTTTTACATTAATTGTTTTATGTAAAGATAACAACGCTAAATGATGGTGACAATTTCAATGTACCTTTGAAAACACCCTTAGTGACTCCGTATCTAGACATATAGACTAAATAAACAAAAGGTGGAATTACCACCCCCATATTTTTTGAAAATTACACTTTTCCAGCTCTTCTGTCTGTCTTTTTTTGTTATCTCATTTTAATGTTTTGCTTATTCATCATATGGCGGATTTCTTCATCTTTCTATTGCATTCTATTATTATTAAAACAAAATTATACATCGCATCATTGAAAGTTCTAATGTGCAGTCATTTTAGAATTAATTTAGTACCATTCCCTACAGTTACATAGCCTTAAGATAAAACATTGCGAGGAATAGTTTGTTTTGCGCGACATGAACAATGTAAAAACATTTGTTCGAAGTAAATTTACAATTTCTACTTTTATATCAACTTTTCTCGACGTGTTTTTCGCAATAAAGTTTGTTTACAACTATAAATACGTATCTCGATTAAAGACAGAGTTTAAATGTCAAGATCAATTTGCAGATTCAGACACAGGCACATTGTCATAATCTGAGCGTTTAATTGCTTTAGTGCATTAACAACTTGACAGGTCTAATGTTTACAGGCCGAACATAGAGTTGTAATAAAGTATTCTTTGGGAAATTATTGCGTATAATCGTATAATACATTCGTAACTGCAACATCAAACAATGCTCGCATTAATGATGACGTATCATACGAGTTATTGGGATGGTAATGAAGCAATTTATACTTTGTTGCCGACTTAAGTTCTATATATCGTTTTTATGTAATTTTAATTTTATGTATATCCATCCTATGGCAGATTTCTTTATATTATCTTTCTATTGCATTCTATTATAATTAAAACAAAATTATATATCGCATCATTGAAAGCTCTAATATGCAGTCAGTTAAGAATTATTTAAGTACCATTCCCTTGTTGTTAACATAAATTTTTTATAGTGTGTCAAAGCTTGTTACAGATCTAGATTTTTTTTTTTAGATACATTTTTTCCTGATTTACTGAACTGAAATGAAATGCTACCACGTGTTTTCAAATATTTTCCATTTTTACCTGTGGTGTTGGTTCATAAAATGAGCAGCTTAAGATTTAGTTTTTGTTTCACAAAAAAGAACAAGAAGTAAGAGAGTTAAATTTGAAAACATTTAGCAAACATTTTGATTAATATTTCAACTTTTCATTACTGAGTGTCTTTGTAATACATATTATAAATTTATCATTTTTCTTATTTCTAAACAATACGACTGTTTATGTGATACTTGCAACAATGTTTTGTCCGAAAAAGAAGGACAAAAAATCCGCCTGTTTGTCATTGTATCAGTATACTTAAAAGAAAAAATACATTTTGATGAACATATCAGTTTACACAGTACCGACACTATCATGACCATATAAATGAAATAAATTGTTTTCAAAGAAATTAATGTATCAGATAAAGTCATACATTTCTTTCTGCATTGTTGTAGAAGTGTAATTTCATCCCTATGTCATGAGACTCGCTTTTCAGGGTCGCCTTAGACAAAAGTCAGTCTGCACACATATTTGATGTAATTTTTCTGCGGAATAACACTCGTCATTCTCACAAGCGATGTTTTAATAGTTTAACGGGATTTGCTTGTGACACAGACGTATTTATCACAAGGCGAGTTGATAGGCATTTCCATCACCAAAATTGTATGATCAAGCAATTTCAAGAGTAGATGGATGGACAAACACAAACCATTTCTACAGACTTGCAATGTAAGGTATATTCAAAAGCTGTAACGGCACCAATTTATAACAACTGATTGCATATCATCAGTAACTAAACAAATTTTTTAATGTTAAATGTTTATGAAACGGTCTGTATTTTGTGAGAAAATCAAATCTTCTTTGAAGGCGTAAAAAGACAATACAAACCATATTGCAAGTGTAACCTTGCATGCTATATACATTGAGCTGCAGTGCAGGCATTGAGACGGATGTTTCCAACCAATTTACGATAACGAGCGTTTGTTTTAGCATCAATCATCCGGAGAATCCTTATTGTTATAAGTCCCAAAAATGTCAAATTTTTGAGATCTAAACCGGATTTGCGTTTTTTTTTTCGTGCACGGTATTAATGGCAACACCAAGGCAATACAATTTAAATTAATAAATAACGCATGAAACGCTCATTCATGTCACAGGTGGTGTTTGTGAGAATAAAGACTTTTTTCTAGACAGAACAGTTATGGCTGTTATTATCACAGAGCTTCTCGAGGTTATTCTTTTTATACTTTCGATGTTCACTACAACTGTTAAGACAAAAAAAAAATAATGAGAAATCTTCAAAAAATGTGAAGACAAATACAACTACTATCTAACAAACTTACCAACTTGCACACTGAGGCGTTCATAAAACTATCTCTATGAATATGTGTTTTTCATAGCTGTTTTACATTACGTGCTTTACTTTATTGTAAAGTGATTTGTAGCATACCTTGATATGTGATTGTATTTTGACAAAAAAAAAAAAAATTCGGTATAAAAGAAATATTTTCCTCTAGGAGACAAAATCCACTATTATTAATTTATCAATAATGAAACTCTACTTCCATGCCTTGTAGAAAATTTAGAACGCACTATTGGGTGGTGTTTTCGTATGCACAAAAGACAGTTTAATTGCTTTTGTGCATAAAACACTTGACGGACTCTAAAACATATATCAAAGCATTGTCATTAAGACGTCTTGAGAATTTTATTTGTTAGGAAACAGAGACGACATTGCTCAAACTGACAAATAAACATAACAAAGCGGATATGCACTTCATGTGTTAGGATCATATTGCCAAATGTATTCAATAAATATCTCAAATATATAATCTTGGCATAATTGTTTGTCTTAATTTCTGTCAGGCATTTATATGTTTTGTCAGTCTTTATATTTGACATTTTTTCTGTATATCTTAAAAATATAATATTTGTCAATTCTATGTGTTAAACGCTAATCTTTTGCTCGAATGTCTTTTAATCCTTTGTTTACCTTTCTTATCAATCTTTGAACATTTTTTTTAACATTTTTGGGTGTCTAGCATCTACATAAATATACATTTTTACTTAATAACTCGTTTAATATGAGACTACAACAAAAACCTATGAATTAGTATTTTTGTTTATAGTATAGGTTATTTGCATTAACGTTATATATTAAATCAGGTCTTAACTGCAACATTTATGTAAATGTGATGCAATGTTCTATATTGAGTTGTCATCTGTTTATCGTGATCATTAAGAATGTATATGAATACAAAATTGAAAGTTTAAAGAATGAACTTTAACCAGAAATGCAAAAACAGGTGTCTTTTTCAGTTAATTTACACCAAGGATCTTTTCCTAAGGCAAGAGTTTTATTTTCATTGCTTGCATTTGAGAAACCCAGCAGCAGTAAAAACAAAATGCCGTAAGGATACACAAATCATAAAATTTCACATGTATTAAGAAGTTCAGTATATCAATATGCAACTTTACAATAGTTTTTCTGCTTTACAGTAGATTTGCATAGTCTATTTTTAATTTTTAAAAAAAGGTTGGAATTAAAACAACAAAAGCAACATAAACAATACAAGGTTGTGAACGTAAATAAACATTTCTTCTACAACAAATTTGGCTGAATATTTAATTCCCGTTTTGTTCATTTATTACTTAGATCATACTTTCTAGTTTTAACAACTACAAATCATATCGTACACGTATCCTTTAATATTCAACGTTAACATTTTTAACGTTTGATCCTGGCAAAGTACATATATCTGTAAACACATGTTTTGATTTTATAGGCGTCCTTTTATAAGGCATCTTTTGGTAGCAAGGACCATAAACATGTTGAGCTAGAAAGCGATATAAAATGCTCCCTATTAGTGATCATCAGTAGTCTATCCGGTGGAAACCACTGGCATAAGTTCTAATTTCTGGATGCTTAACGTTATAGTTTGTTTCGAATTGCTTTATGCCATATACTATTTGTATTAATATAACGACCGGCAGTTCTATTAGCATTATTTCATTGTTTAGTCGTGTTAAAAACATATAAAGACGTTCCTGTTATTGCTGCAAAAACGCGAAGAAATCAAATAAAATGGGGAAAGCTTTGGTCTCTAAATTTCTAAATTATACAATTTTGTCGAACAATGTGATATAAATAAAATATTACAGGCAATTAGAGCTGATTAAAATGGCGATACAACTAATTTATATCTTTAACAATTCAATATACCGATCAGGCAACTCATCATATGATATCTAATTGTGAATTAAATAAACAGTGTAATCAGGCTTCCATTGATTATCGAACATACTCACAAACGACTATTTATATGGTTGTACAATTTAAAAGTCGTTTCTGTCTATAACCAATCTTTTTAAGGGGTCGTCTCATAAACCCTCTTACAGCAAGATTGCATTCAATGCGATGACTTAAAAAATATTTAAGGTGTCCCATAGCAAATTATTTGCAGTTATGAATTACTTTAAAAACATTTTCTGTTCTTGAAACGTCACCAAAAAGGTAACCATTCATGGAAAAAAAATGCTGACTTGTCCACTTGGGTGCCTAATCATGCTGTCAAAGTATTGAAATAATGGCATTATCCACATCAGTCTTGTAAGTTGCTTGGGACAGGTTGATAAACAGCAGTACAACAAACACAAAGAAGCTTCAAGGGCACCAGATGATGAGTAAAACTGAACTGCACCACCATGGGATTTCCTGCCAAGATGTACACGTACCACTGTCTAAACAGACTTATATCCTAGACCTCCATTAATAAACATATATATATATATATATATATGACAACGATATACATATATGACAGATACATAAATGAGTATATAAAAAGTAGCAAGGACTTGGGTCCCGTTCGTGGCGAACAACTTGATGTGGGCAGGACTTCAAGCTGACCTGCAGTGCGCCAGTGGTTCTACCTAGACATTTGTTTGGGGTCTTCCTCCACCAAAATAGCTGGACGCCACTATAATCATCACAAATAGTCGCTGCAATGTCTTTCAAACACAGAACACAATAAAAGTATGGTTAAAAAAAGCAAATAGGTTTTATTAGGATAAAATTAAATTTGCTACTTTGTTTATGTTACACCGCGCCGGTACAATAATTGTCCGGCGTACATATTTTTGGTAAGAACAACGAGCACATTGCAGGTCAGTTCTAAGACCTCTCCACTTGAAGGTTCTTGCTCTGACCTCGACTCGAACTCATGTAGGCGACATTAACCGCTAAAGCGCAGACGCCTTCACCAAATGAAATCAATTTTCTGTAAAACCATAAGAAGAACTATTTTCAATGCTAGTTTTGCTTTCCATTCATAAATCCAATCATATTTTGTTTTAATTTCAAGGCCTGCAACATATCTGGCGTTTTCAATATCTTCCGACAAAATTCTGGACACTTTGTCTCATATTTGTTGAAAAGGATGGAACTATTTTTACTTGTCTTTGAGTTGGATTTGGAGAAAGGGTTTATTTTCACATCTTTCATTCAGTTGCATTATTGTGACGACGAGTGTTTGCTTCCTGTCCAAACAGCAGCGAATTCACTATAGCTTGTTTATCGAAAAAACAACTATCGAAACATAAAGTATATTAAGAGATAAAACAGAACAGGAGTCTGTTTTATATCTTTTTTTGCTGCCTGGCATGTGAAGCATTAAATATGTTCGTTTTAAATTGATTTTTGGTATGATTCAATCCTTTTTGTTATCCTATTACTATTGATTTCAGAGAAAGAAACTGTATATGGGTAAAAATAATTATACAAGAAGCTAATAATTTTAAAGTCAACTTAAACATAATATTAAAATCTTTTCATTAAACTTCACTACACTTTTAGCTTTTCTTATAACCATAGACACTAATACCTTTTTGTTTACTTAAAATGTTAACTTTACAATAACCATGGCAATGACATATTTTCCATAGTTTTGAAAAACAACAACAACCAAAAACAACAACACGATGTATTGTTTTGTTGAATATTGTGTTTGTCCTTGAACAATGTTTGTTACTCTAACACGCGATGCTTCAATATTGTTACGAAGTTTTCTTGTGATGAAAACCTATTTATAATCAGGCAAGCTGACAGAAATACACCTATCCGAAATATTGTAATTAAACAATAGCGTAAAAGTAATCGATTTTTTTTTTATTTTAAGCTTTTGGATTATTACTTTTCTAACCTTTGGTGGGTCGACCGTGGTGTAGTAGTAGAGTCACAGATTGCAACTCTTCTGACTGAATAAACCCTTACCTCATGGGTTGGACCACGTTCCGGCCAAATGACGTAATGTGGTATGGTCTTTCAGCTGACCTGCGTTGCGCCAGTGGTGTTTCTTAGACATTTGTCAGAGGGTCTTCGTCTACTTAAAGGATTTACGTCACATTAAAGACAATAATTAGTTTCTGCGATGTAAAAAATCAATAAACCAAGTGTTAATTGTGTCGAGTAGCGGTTGTAAAAATCACTCCATGCATATAATCAATGTGGTCATCTCATTACTATATCAGCATTGTTACATACACTTTCTTTTGGCATACTTTGGACTTTGATTCATTTTACATTTACTCTGTCTACCTTTGTCTAGCTATAGTACAAGTTTTAATATCTATTATTCGACCCACAGTTATTTTTAATTTCCTTTTCGGAATACCATATCCAGTACCGATTTAAATTGTGAATATTTTTAAAACAGTACTTAAAGTTTATGTTGATAATTTAAGAGCGGTTAACATGCTTATCGGTGAAATATGTACAGCAAATATAACATGTAAAGATATAATATGTACAGCAACTATAAAATGAAAACAATAAAAGGTACCGAAACTTTAAAATATAAAAAATAATTGGAACAATAACAATAAAATAATATATATTATATAACTGATTAAAAGGGATTCGATTTCGGGACAATTTGGGTGTTTTTGACAGTATTTTGTACCATTTTTGTGCTCTAATTTTGTTAATTGTTAATTGTTTTATGGGGGTCAGTTTGGATCTTAGTCCAGTGCGCTTAAGCAATTTTTAGATCTTTTCACATTTCGTTCACGTTTCTATTCTTACACTTCACGTGCCTTATGAAACGTTAATTAATGTTGTTATGAAACATAATAAGATACATTATGACGAACGTTATTAAATGTAAGCCTATACTATTGTATGTCTTCTACAAAGGACGCGCCATGGTATAAACAGTTTTGTTAATCTAAATTAAAAGGTTATTTTCCAATATACTGAACGTTTTTAAAAAAATACATAAAGATTATTGATAATGACATAATGTTTACCTATTTTTTTTTATGTCCGATGTTTTGTTAATATGTTTCGATCTATTTAAATAAATGTCTCCTTGCTCAATATCATGTCAAGTGTATGCCTGTTCTAAACAATATTGCATATCGTTTTTTCCTGAATCAGCAACTAAGCCCAGTATGGAAATACATGTATGTGTTTACAGTAAGAATGCAGTTTATTTAGTAAATGATGCGTGTCACTATAATACTCGAAAACTCAAACTGAAATTTCACTGCCGTTAAGTTATGGTAGTGTTTTTGGTTCATTTATGGTCAGGGTTATTGAGTAGTTTTACTTAATTAGCAGTGGTGTTTGCTTTCAACGAAAACGAGTTTACGAGAAAATAATCACTTGCATGTAGAATTTCATTCTAGGCGTTCGAACTAAGCTGAGAACATTGCACAATGACGAAAACAACGAGTTTTAGCTCTGTTAGTTGTTAGGTTATCCGACGTAACTCAAACAATTTATAAGGAAACAATAATCATGCGTGCGTGTGAGTTTCTATATGACTACTCAAGCGTATTTTATAAACATCTAAATAACAGACATCTTACCATGTTTACAGAGAATTGCTTACACTGTTTTGCTTCATTCCTAATAATACTTATTTACGATATATTGTTACATATAAATATATACATAAAAAGGTTTCTGTTACATATTAATGTAAATATGTTTTGTTATTTTCTCATTTTCATTTAAGCATTTTTGCACGAGGGCATATGCAAATTACAAAACTCTATTTAACATTAGCACGACGTAGACACATAAGGATATTATAATCACGTATATTATACAATGTTGTAGTCATGTGTGTTTTTGGTAATAGTTAAAAAGGTAATAAAGTAATGACAAATATATTGTTTAAAGAGTGCAGACATACTACAGAATCATTAAACAAACGTAAAGCCAGATTAGTATCAACAAAATCGTACTTTGAAAAAAAAGAAAGAATTTTAATGTGTTTCATGGTTTCGTAAAACAAACCATACAGTTTCCTGCGTTGAACAAAATTGGAGATAAATAGCACAAAAACATCGGCACATTAAAAACAAAAAAGGATTTTTGACCTGAATAGAAGCAAATTTAATGTTCGCACTTATAATACTATCATTCCATGATTGTTTGTTTTAATTTAATGGCAAGAGCAAAGGTATTTATTACGTAAAATATATTAAGCAAAACATTTGTTTTCGATAACAGCTTTCTGAAATGTGTGAATAATTAAATGTCGAACAATATAAACAACAATAAAAGGAGTCATTGGCTAGCCTCATTTGTCCCAATTTTTGGCAGAAACAACATTGCAGCAAAAACCATCCTCGTAGTGACATATTTTCTCAACCAGCCCTAGCAACTTACATATTTATGCTTTCACTTAATAATTCTAATTGCACAAACCATTCTATTCATAACTATATTACTGAGGTTTGAAAGATAAACCTGATATCCGTCATTGTTGCAAAACAATTCATACACATGGGAATGTACAAATATAATAAAACAGGATATTAAGATTTTTTTTGTTTTGCTTGGAAAGTCAAAAGTTGCAAAAACATATTTTAACAAGCATAACAAATTAAGGGGCTAAAATACCCAAGGGATTAATAGAATCGTTTTAGTTCTTGTAAGGTGTGACTATCGTTTCATTATTGTATATATAGTTAACCAGATGGAATAATGTTATCAATAACAATGTATAAAACCTTTGGAAACACCTTTAGAGACTCTGGGTCTAGAAGAACGTACTATATTCACTTAACGTGAAATAAAGAATAAACAATTTCTCGTTTGTACAACTACTTGACTTTTAGATTTCCCCTTTTTGGCAGAAATAAAATATGTATTTCTAGTAAATTCACACATTTTTATATGAACTTGACCCGACTGGTTTCTTCGATAAGACTATTTCTACATCCTAGTATTAGTCGCTTGATTTGGAAACACAATTTACATTTTAAAAAGAACAACATCCCAAACCAGTAACAAACACAAAAACAACTCGATTGTTAAATTGCGTTAGCGCATTCGCGGACCCAAAATGTGATAAAGATGTTGTTGGGAAAATAGGGTGTACAACTGGAGAATTCATGACAAGCCGCACCAAACAATGCAAACATTTTTATGACTGAAATAGTTTTGTTTTGCACACAGAAACCATTTTACTGAAAAAGCAATGTGGTTATTTACACATCGTTGCTTAATTCCTCCTATATGTTTATTCTTAGTAAACGAATTTTAAGTTTAATGTTTATTCACCCAATATAGTATTGCTTGTTATAGATCTAGATTTTCCAAGATATATTAAACAGTACGAATACATACAAGACATTTGGTTTTTGTTTTACTGAAATTTACTTAAATGAAATGCTAGCACATCTCTTGAAATCATTTTTCATAATTGCGGGTTCACAGAACAAGCAGACCATGATTGGATTGATTTAACCACCAAAACCAAGAAATGAAACCGTTAAAAATGAAAAACCTTAGGAAATAGTTTTTTTCTTTGCTGAATCTCTTACAATGCATGATGTTAACTTGCAATTTATTTTTCTTCTAACTGATACAAATGAGTATGAGCTACATGAAACAACATTTAACCCGAATAAAAAGAATATTAAGCCCACCCAATTGTCGCATTACTCTGTTAACTAATGAACTTAAACATGCTGTCTTTTATTGATAAAGTAAAAATATGATATACATCTTATTGTGTATTTTATCTATTATATACTTATTTACTTATTTAAATGTTGGCTCACATTTTTTTGTCTCAAATAAAGACTGATCGGTAAGCAAAACAGTTCATTGAATAAAGTTGAAAGAAAATAAGATTTAAAATCCGAATGAATATTCAACAAATGTTAGAGTACTATCAGTGGAAGGAGCATGTAGATCACATTTCTATTGCAAAGTAATGTAAAGTATATTCAAAAGGTATACTACTAGCACCTATTTTCACACAATCCAGAACTAAACAAAACTTTTAATTTTTAGTGTTAAAATCGATCTATAGATGTAAGACATAAAGTGTTCTTTGATGACATTAAGTGACAAGTGATAAATGTTAAATTGCAGCGTGTATGGACAGACACATTTGAGTTAATGGGCAAGCACTGAGACGGATGTTTCCATCCAATTTATAATAACGAGAGTTTGTTTCAGCATCAATCATCCGGAGAATCCAATTGTTAATAGTCCTCATAATGTCATTTCAAAACAGTGGGATCTAAATCGGGTTTAAATTTTTTTTGTGAAATTAAATGAATTAATGAACGCTCATTGATGCCACAGGTCGGGGTTTGAGGTTAGAGATGTTTTCCAGACAAAACTCTCTTACTTCTCACAGCGACTTGTGCTTATTTTTTAAGGCGTTTGATGTTCTCCTCAGACAAAGAAATATTAAGAAATCAGCAATGTAAATGCAAATCAAATCACAAAATATCAACACTAGCAAAATTCACACAGGTTCGTTCATCAACGCACTATACTCTATGAATGCCTATTTATTTTGTGCTTTTACTGTCGTTGCTGTTGGACAATACATAATGCACTTGCATGAATGTGTAATATACTCAAGCTTATTAAATAAAACGTTTAAGCATTTACCTGCAGTGTATTTATCAATGTGAAAAAAAAACACATACATTTTGGGGACAAAACTAACAATGCTACAGATTTTAACAAAATAGCGAAAGTATTCTATTTTTCTTATTTCTTTGACCAATATGAAGCATACAAATACAATGCAATTATCTACATACAGAAAAAGGTGACACGTGTTACGTATATCGGCTACTCTTTTTCCTTGCCTTTTCAAACAACGCATAAATGGAGCATTGATTAGCATACAAAGCGACACATGAATTACCTTTGTGCATCAAAATCTTCGCCGTCTTCAAGAGCAATTATCTTAGCATTTCCATAAAGATGTTCCAAAGACAAGGTAAAGAAGAACATGTTCTTTAAGAATTATCACATATATTTAAATCTAAACTACATCTAGACAAAGTCAAACATGGTAAATGTAAAAACGAGGGATCAGAGACGAAATTGCTTAGCTGGCAAGCAAATATAACAATGGGCATGCACTTCATATGCTAGGATCATACTGCTACTTGCATCCAATAAATGTCACAATTATTGATATCTTATCTTGAAATAACTGTTTATCTATCAGTCATTTGGCTTTTCCGACATTCTTAATATATGTCTGCTTTAATTTCTGTGAGTGCCCAAATATATTACGTTTGTCATAATCGTATGTATGCCATTTTAACCACACAAATTCTGAAACTGTATTTGACGCTTTAACATTTAATAATTATTTGATTTATGTCAGATATAATTCATACAGCTTATAAATAGTATCAATTACATACATTTTCGAATTATTCTAATTGCTCTAATCTGTTCAAGAAGAATAATAAACTATTTAGACGAATAGTTTTTGATGCATAAACGCGACGAAATCAAGAGAAGCCTTTGTCTATAAAGTTCTAAAAATACAATTTTCACTAAAAATGAAATATAAATAAAACAAACTTAAAAGTGATTTAAATGGCGATATTCTTAATATAAATCCTTAACAACTTAGATCTCAGATCAGGCAACTCATAATATGCGATCTAATTAAACTATTTTGAGACATTTAATACCCGTGTTTTTAAGAAAATATTTGAAAGGTATACTACTATGTTAATAAATCAAGATCAGAAGGTTCAAAGATCTACATTTTTAAGTCAAAATTATAAATGTTTAATAGGCACACAGTACTTTATTAACATAACATAAATAATAAATATACACATTTGCATGTTGTTAACAATTAATAAAATTAATGTATAGGTATAGGTGTATTATATAAAATGGAATATACATTTATGAAATATGTATGTGAAAATAACAATATGCAAAACAGTAATATAAACATGTATTTAATTAGCATATATAGAACTTTTTGTGGGCATTTTCATTACCCTTAAAAATGGGCCTCTATTTGTTTATACCTTTTGGGAATTGAGCATTATTGACCGGACACAAAGTCAAGCAATATCAATAAACAACCAAAATATGAACCACACTTTTTAATTTTATACAAATCCATTGCTTCCTCAATTTTTATGAGAGTTTGATACATAGACTTATGGCTATTAACATTGACTATAAATAACCAACAATCGTTGTTTACCTCTTGAAGTGAATCTCAGGTTTGTGATTACAAACTTTCCATATGGTGAATATGGTTGACAATTGTTGAGACAACGATGGCCCCAAACTTGTGAAACTCAAAATGAAAACACACAGAATTCCACTATGATTGAAGCCATGTTTATCTCATCAAAATTTAATCCAATGATTTAAGTTGTTTCCGTTCTTTGACATACTTCATCGTCGTTTTCAAAGTCATGTTGACTCTACATTATCCAAGTGCTCTGTTCAACAAGAAATAGCCCCGTCAAAATTTCACAACACAATGTAAACCGGAACTTCACTTTTTGTAATGGGACGCCACTATATTATTTTATATTCATTCTGTAAATATAATTAACTTTTGTTAAAGTTAATAGTATCAGTATAACATAGAACTGATTGAGTGCAGCTTATACGGTTACTACAAAAATCTTTAGCAAAATAAGCTAATTCTTCTTAGATCGATAGCTTATATTTATTTTAATTATAGCCTACCATTTGTTTTGATGCAGTGTACCCAAGATGAATAAAACTGAAAAGAGGCGAAATTCTTGCAAAGGGGCGCCACATTTTGAAAGACCAGTAATTTGTCAAATATTTTTATTAACACATTTTTCTACGGAGACAAAATACTTACCTGTGTTATTGGAGGAATGCTTCTCCCCCTGTTGCTCAAACTGATGTCAGGTTCAATTAAAGACAGCAAGTAAACAATCAACCCTTTGTTCAGTCGATATCTGCTGACAACATCTTCTTCTCTTAAGTCACTTAACGACAACCGCTCGTTAAACACTCTCGAAATAGGTGTTTTTCTGTGAGTGAGCTGATAAACGCGGATAGCGGCCATTTTATCGCAAATATTTCCGACTCCCTTTAGGCTGTCGTGTATTTGCGACCGATATTTGCGATATCGTAAAATACGATGGCGTCATGAAACGGGAAAATCGTATTATGGGCATTTACGCTAGATCGCAATTTACGAACTCACTTACGGCCGTTCATGAAACGCACCCCAGGCTTCCACTGGTGACCAATCGTACTTACAAGCTACTGTTTATATGGTTTACTGTAAATTAAAAAGGTTTCCTTCTTCGATAAGCTTTGCCCAATCAAATTTACTAATCATCTTATAAATTACTTTGAATACATTTTTTGTTCTTGAACATCACCATGGTAATTTCTTCTGGACGTTTTTTCCTAACTTGTATTGTTGGGCGTCTAGTCACACTGTCAGAGAATTGATATAATTATATCCACATCCACATCGGCGTGGAGGGGCTTACGAATTACAGTATGGCGACATTAAGGCATTGTCTTTCATAAGAAGAAGCATTTTCACTGCCAGTTTTGCTATAGCGTATTATTGCTTGCATCAATTTTCAGATCTCCTGCAGTTTTTACCAATCATTTTCCTTGGTTCTCTTGAATTTCAAGGCCTGCAACTTATCTAATGTTTTCAATAGTTTCAGACAAACTGTCGACATGTTCTGGACACTTTGCCTCTTTTGTGCTAACACTGATGGGAATATTAACAATTGTCTTCGAGTTGGTTTAGGCGAAATGGTTTATTTTCGTATATGTCATTCAGTTGCAGCAATATGACGACTGTAGTTTGTTTTCCGTCTGAATTTATGTTGATCGTTATCTTTGATCGACAAAGAAAGTATTAAAACATACATTATACAGGTCGCGATAAAGCCGTAATATTATAATTTTGTTTCGATTCTTTTTAGCAGTTTTGCATATTTACTTTTGTTTTTGATGTTTTTCTATAATAAAATCAAGTTTTTCTTAACTTATTATCATTAGTTTAGCAAAAGTATTCGTATAAAATATGTGTATAGGTTATAAGTAATCTAAAGTACAACATAATTTTATATCAAAAGCATTTTATGAAATTACATAAACCTTTTTATAATCATAGACATTGTCGCATTGCATTTATTTGTTATCTTAAAATGTTATGTTCATTAAATCAATTAGCCTTATATAGCCAAGCAATAATATATTTTCGGTATATTTGGAAAGAAAGTCATTGCTGAATAATTCGTTTGCCTTCGAACAATATTTCACACGTGATGCTTCAATATTGTAACGAAGTTTTCTTGTGACAAAAACCTGTTTGTCATCAGGCAAGCTGACAGAAATGCCCATCTCCAAACTTGCGTTATCAAACTATAGCACAAAAGTCATCGAAAGTATTTTAATTTGAGTTTGGATTATTGTTATACTAACCTTTGAAATAATCAGTATTCGTTTTTATTTGTCGATAGTGTACAAACTGTAAACATGTTAGCCAGTGAAATATGAACAAAAGAAAAAAACATAAAAAAACATAAAAATATTACTCGTTTCAAGGGATTCGATCACGGAACAATTTGCATCTCAGCCCATCTTTCAATCAAGTATTGCAACACGGGCTTTCTGATGTTGTTTTCTAATACACGTACTTTTCGATACACCTTTACATATTGCATGCAGCATACTAGTAACCTAGGTAATTATGCTGACGGATATATCAATTATTTAAACTAGTAGTGGACCTTAAGTGGAGGCAATCACTTTTTGCTTGGTCAATATTTTTGCAATTAACATATCTCTTTTGTCTTTAATTATTTTTTAGGAGTAACTGTGGTTTTATGTCCTGTGCTTTTAACTTAATCGTAGATTTACACACATTTCGCTCGCAAAAATATAAATAACATACAAAGGAGTCTAGGACTAGCATTATTTATGCAACATTATCTTTCTTCAACAGCTTTATTTGTTTGTTTCCTTGGTGGCTTAATCGTCCCACCAAGAGTATTTCAGTTATCTGGAGACGGTGTCCACTTTAAGCAGATATAGTGCTGCCTTCGCTGTGTGTAGCATGCCGTGAACACCTGGCATGATACCACACCCAGTCATATTATCCTGACACCGGGCCAACCGGTCGTGGATCTACCCCTTCATTTGCTTAAGCGTTAACAAGAGAGTTATAGCACAAGCATTTTAACGAAAATGGCATGTCGCGGCCAGGGATCGAACCCGGGCCCTTCCGTACCTGGAGCCGAAGCTCAACCGATTGCGCTACCAGGTCCGGTCCTAACAGCTTTGCAACATCCAACAAACATCCTGCTATGGACTAGTCTTCTCAATTAGACCTAGCTTCTTGTCTCTTGTTCGTTTCAGACATATAATCTTTAATGCAAAAGACATATTTTTAAACCTATACCTACATTACTGATTTTTTAAACGAAAGTCTGATATCCGTCATTCTATCAAACAAATCATATGTATGCTAATAGTATAATGGATCCATTTCGAAATAATTATTCCTCGTTTTCTCTCCTATCACATGCATAATAGTATCAGTATATATTGAATCAAACTATAAAAAAGATCGGTCATTTGCTTTACTTTATCTCTACTTAAGAAAACTTACCAACTAACCAGTATAAATATAATAAATACCGTATATTAAGTAATTTTCTTTGCCTGCTTGGTCTTTGACTATCGTTTTATTGTTATATGTGTAGTTAACGAGGCGAGATAATGGTGACATTAACAATGTACAAACCTTTGGAAACACCTTTAGAGACTCTGTGTCTAGACATGCAGACTACATTCGTAAGAAATTCTCGCAAATACTGTTACACGAATTTTAGATTTGCCATCCGAAAACTAATTTTGGCCGATATGTGTTGGAGGCAAATTTACAATTTCTGTTTTTTTTTGGTAAGAAAATTCTATTTAAAAATTAATCGCTCGATTGGGAGACATCCAATATAAATGTACAGATGCACGAGCACACATACTCTTATAGCTGCCTTATCTTTCTTAATAACGATAGTTGAAACAAAAAAGCAAAAAAAATAAATAAAAAAAATGATCGTTTAAATTGCGCTGAAGCATTAACAGATAAGCATAAAGACGCCTTTGGGGGGACATATTGTTTGAAATCGGAGAAGGTTTAACAATGCAAACAGTTGCATAAAGCAATAAATATCATAAGTGTAATTGTAATAGCAATGCCAGAATTGACATATATTCGTTCCAGCCAGTGAATTACTGGGAATTATCAGTGAGATAAATTTGACATCGTTACTGTTGTTTTCATCTTATATCGTATTTCTTTATCCTCTCATTCTATTACATTCGCACCATTGAACAGCTCTAATATGAAGTCAGATAAGATTCATTGCCACCCTCTTGTTGTTAATACAACTAATTCATTCACTAGCACATGAAAGACCGTTATAGATTAAGATTCCTAAAAACTAAACAAAAGGATACAGCCCAGACACCGACTTCTGACTTTTGTTATTGCAGGAAATTCCACATCGGGTTTTCAGGTTTTTGTTTTTACATATAACAAATGCAGCGCTGTAGATAACATATACATATATACTATAAACCAGCGCAACATATATCAAAATCATGTTTTTTAAAGATAAATGATAGGTCCATAATATGTATCATTTGTAACTAAAAAAAGTCCTATAAGCCTTTATGCAGTATTGTATTAAGCACTTGTTATTTTTGCCAATAGACACTCTTTCTGACAAAATTGATTTATTAAAAAATCTGATGTTTATTTGTTTATTTTACCCTGGAACAATACTTTCCATTGTCAGTAGCGGTATATAAAGAGGCTTTCTTGTTTTTTCGTCACGCAGACATATTTATCATAAGGAGAATAGACAGAAATTCCCGTTTCCAAATATTGTTTGTTTCAGCAAAGTTGTTCTACCTTCTAAATAAGAAAATGTAAGAAAACAATCGCGTATCTGTGCATTTTATCATCAGTCTCCTTATTTAAATAATGGATCATGTGCTCTTGTCTCAAAGACTGAACGTAAAGTTGTCTTACTAAACAACTGAATACGTTTGCATCTGTGCTTGTATTTTTAATATACTTATTTAAATAAAAGCTCACATGTTATTTTCTCAAATATAGACGAAACGGTAAAAAGAAAGAAAGTGCATAACGCTGATTGAAGATTGATGTTTGAAATCCGAATGATTATTTAAAATGGACTAAAGAAACAGCATTGACCAGAGCTTGCACAAACTGTACAGCACATATGTTTAGCAATGTAATGTAAAGTATAATTATCCAAAACTGATAAAGGCAAAGAACTTACAACTACAGTCAACTCTCTTTATCTTAAAATCGGTTATCTCAAATTTCCGGTTATGTCAAACTGTTTTCTACGGTCTCGTTTTTTCCCTATAGTTTCTATATAGTTCGACTCCGCTTAACTCAAATAAGCACACCAGTAACTGATCATAACTCATGTAAAATATTAATAAAACTATTTGTATTTCGTAAGAATATAGAACTTTCTTTGATGTTTTAAAAGAAACTATAGAACCCCTAGTTAAAATGTTTGGTTGCTGTGAATAAACATTTTTACATATAAGCTGCAATTAAAGCCCTGAGATGGATGTCTCCAAACAATTTACAGCAATGAGATTTGAGCATCAATCTTTCGGAGAATCCCATTGTTACGAATTTCTATAATGCTATCTTAAATATGTGAGATCTTAATCGGGTTTAAGGATCTTTTCCGTCGTGCAAGGTGTCGAGGGAAACATCAATGAAATAACATTTGAAGTTATAAAATAAATAAATTATGCATTGTTCACTTGCCTCACATGTCATAAAATGACAATGTTTTTTTTTCCGAGAACAAGGTTGTTGTACTTATACTTATCACGGGGCCTTTTATACTAAATCTATTAATGTGCTTGATGTTCATTACATCGGTGAAGACAGATGTGTTTTTATTTTCATAGCTCCCTTACAGGACATGCTGCGCTTGTTGGGGCGTTATTTGTGTGATTTGTAGCCTACTCATGCTAATTGAGTGAAACGTATTTAATCTGCAATAGGAAGTCATTGTGACTAAACTGTAAACATATATGGAAATAAAATAAACATTTTCAGCAGACTATCGTTATAACTTAACAACAAAGCGTAAGTTTTTCGTAAGTTTACTATTATTCATTCCTTTGCATATACCTTTCCTGCATTTCTTCTTTACCTTTCAGGCAACAAAGAGCGCATATCATGATCCTGTTTTTAAGCATACTAAAATATTTTTGAATTGCTTTAGTGCATAAAACGAGTGACAGACTTTCAAGGCATTCATCTTAGCATTGCCATAAAGACGTCTTGCACACAATTATTGTATGGAATCGGAGGCGATATTGCTCTAACTGACAGGCTAATATTACAAAGCGGATATATACTTCATGTGCTAGGATTATATTGTCAATTGCATTCAATAAATGTCACAATTATAAATATCTAATTTTGGAATAATTGTTTGTCTAAATGTCTGTCGGTCATTATGACTTTTTTCAGTTTTTATATTTGCCTGTTATAATTTTTGCATTTCTGAAGATATTATGTTTCCTTTGGTGCACTTGGGATCTATGTTCACGTTTCTTGCTACTCTACATTGGTTTCCATTTTTTTCTGTCCGAGGATCTTTATTATTACACTTTATTTTCTAATTGTTAACTCCTACTATTCTACTCTGCAACACAAATATGTATATTGCTGGCTTTGGGTTTCTGTACGACAAGGTCGTACTCCTGTTACTGAGTTTCGTTTTCAATCTAAATCGCAACTGTCACATAAATGTAATGCTCTGTTCTTTACTGCTGCGTCAATTGTGTGTTTAGACTTTAAGAATTTAGTGAGTATAAAATGTACAATTGAAAAAGACTACAATTACAAATTCAATCGAGCATCTTTTTCGTCTAATTTTAGTGGATGACAGTACGTTCCGGTTAATGAGAGACATTAGTGGATAGTCTCCCCTGAATAATCCCTCAATGCAAGTAGGTCCTTTCATTTGTCTTTACTCGGTTTTTATGCTAGTGATAGGAGTGTATGTTGATTCTTCTGTCGTTCTTGTGATACCAAGGTTAAATATCATTAATAAACTTTAAGAAAGTTTGCTGTTTGCAATTGCAATATCTACAAAAGTACAGGCGACAAAGTCCAAGAACCCCAGCTAAAATGACCTACATACTGTTTGGAATACCTTGGATATAAACTTACTAGGGAGACAAGTTCATATTAACAATTTAACCCATGGAACCGGCATAAACCGTTCTCAGTCTGGATGAACCGTGTTGTTACCGTAGACATCCAGTTGGAAGAAGAGTGATTAAACTCTTTACACCAGCGACTTCTCTATTGATAACTATTCTTGCTTATAAGAATAAAATACATTACTATTATACTGGTATGTAAATTTTCGAAATGATACATTATTCCAGTCTAGATTTGATACTACTTTAAAATAGATATGCTGGTATTTGTCGTATACAATTAAAATTTCAAAATGCATGGAGGAACCTGTTTTCCTTCGTGTAAATAAAGATTTAGTACCTCGACTCAATAAATGCCTTTATAAAACCTTAAACTATTTATCTGGATACTAACAGCTTTTAAAATAATTTTAAAGATCCAAATACCATGTCTAATATTAAGATAATATTTCTTGACATGCCTAATAATAATGCATAAGCTGAATCGCAACCATTTTGATAACGCCCTAGTTTTTAAAGTATTTTTAACTTGAGGTTTTCTGTTTTTCAAACTTATATTAAAAAGTTTGATTTTTATGTAGAAAACATCATACAAAGATAACTGAGAAGACCAATATTGCTCAGAAATACTAAAGGTCATTAGAAAATTATGCAACGAATATATTTGGTATTAACATTAAGCAAGTAACAAAGATATTATTTGTGAGACTTCAATGATTTTTTTCCAAATAATCCTATCTTAAGCTTCTTAAATACAGAAACATAACTCGGTTAACATACTAAAATATCACACCTTTTTTACGTTCTTTTTTCTTTTTATTATATTTCTTTACTATATATTACAGTTTGATTGTTCTCTTTGTAATATTTTTATTTAAAGGATATTTATTATTGCTGTATTATCTTTTCCCCGTGAAGTTCAAGTAGTACAACATGATTAACAGACAAACATTTACAAAAAAACAAACATGCTGCGTTGCAACATTTTGCAAAATCAGTGGGTTTGAAAATGCCCCGCATATTTCTTCAAACGGTTTTTATGATGTCGTTGCGGGCACACTAACTAAAGGTTTGGTTTTCTATATAGAGTGTATGTTATATATATATTCCAAGAAAAAAGAAATAAATGCTTTCAACAGAGCAAAGATTCTTAAAAGATTTGTTATGTTACTACATGATTTGATTGATACTTTTGAACATTATGCAATACACATGAAGCAGCTTATGCTATGTCCATGTGTCTAACACTTTAATAGGAACTTGAAACTCTTTGCCGCCTCCAGAAGACATCGTATATAGATACATGTATGTGTATCAGTGTAGAAGTTAGCTTTGTTAAATGTAGCAATTTTCGCATTGCGATCAATACACACATGACACATTATAAAAACATTGTGTAAAATATTTAAGTCTATTAGCTAATCTGTTTTTACTAAATATTACAACAATATTTCGAAGAAGAAGAACAGTAATATTTTCATGATTGAATGATAAAAAAAGAATTCGGGCGTTAAGACGAATTGCATTGTTTAAACATTTGTAATGAATGTTACTAATGAACAAGCTGATATGCCTTATTTAATGACAAACCTTTCGTTTAAGCATTCATCTGTTTTGTACTCTGAATTCAACCATTAATGGTCCTCATTAATTTGATCTCTTGATAGTGGAACGTTGCAAAGTATGATTAAAAGTCTTTTGATAATGGTTGCCTGAGATTTCGGAATGAGTTGTTTACATCAACAAAAGCAAGGACCATTTATGCAACACAGGTTATCGTAACAGATACATTCATGCAGCAAAATTAATCCTTAAGGTGACTGATAGTCTCATTACTGCGAAGTAAAGCCTGCCATCGTATCATTATTGTGTTATTACAAATATAATTTTACAATTTTGCGTGTTAATTATAATTCCTTTTGCTTAAGCAAATGCATCCTTTGCAAGCAAAATTGAAACAGTGAATAATTTTACACTTTAAATGTATTTTTCAAAAGTTTCTGCATAAGGTTATTCGTACTCTGCGAGTGTTGTATTATATCCATCATAGAAAATCAAGGACAATGTAAATATATCATTTATAAGCATAATAAAGTTTAAGTATATTATTCAGTTTAACATCAAACAAGTTAAAACCCGTAATTTAGAAATATCAGGTATGTTCCAATAGTGTAGAGAGCTAAGCGTCGGCCGTTTTAGACACCAAATAATGACATTAGTAACAAAGAAATATTATTGAAGAACTATTTCAAAAGACATTTTCCTTACTTTGCTTAAATATATTAAGTTACCTGTCAACCTTTTCAGACACAATATCATTCATTATTGCAAGGGAAACTTATTTATCCGTATGTTACAGAATTTAAACCAGTCTGTTATCCATTGCAGGGAAAACTACTTCTACTTCTTACCTTCTGGGAATACAAATGAAATTGAGCGGTCCTGAAATACCTGAGTCTGGTAGTGGTTTAATATGCTTATTTTGTGCTTCCCCCTTTTATCAAATCAAAATTACAATAACTAAAAAGTCATGTCTTGGTGTGACACCTTCAGCTGTAGTAAATGATGAGACATTCTGTTAAATATTATATTTTTTTCTGAAAAAAAGAAAAGAAATCGAAACACTAAAGAAAAAAAAAATAGCTCGGAAAAGTCAAATGATTTTAAGCAAAGTCAGATTAAAAAAATAAGTTTGGATTACATGTATCTTTTTATGCTCTGTCATTATTTCTATAGAAACCAGTCTGATCATCTATCAAAAACACATACTGGATACTTGATAACAAAATTACATAACATTTAAACATTTAACTACTTCTAAATAATGCAATATTTGATACATTCAACACTCTTCTAATTTAAATTTTGAAAAATAGTCATTTGTTTTTTTATTGCCAATGACGTTTCGGTTGTAAACAAAACTACAAACAGCGATTGCAACATTTAGAATGAAAATTTTACTGGTAGCATGCAGGCTACAAAGTCTCTTGCAAAACGTGTTTTTACATATATTCCTTTGTAACGGTTATTTGCACTTTAATATAAATGTGTTTGTTAAACTATAGACAAATGCTTCGCCAACAAAAGAAGATAGCCCGCCCAATTATTGTTTTTTATATCCATGAAACAACATGTGCTGTGGAAATAAATGTTTTCTCCTTTCATTGAAATAGTTGTGCGCTAATAAAACATTTTCTCATTAGTGCTTTCGAGTATCACATATATTTTTGCATTGAAACAAACTATTTTAATGTGGCTTTCGACAACATCAGTTTTCACATATACTTTTTTGTAGTGTTGTTACTTAAGTAAAAGTATTCATCATTCTCACACGTTGAATAGGTGCTGAAACAGGTCAGCATTACATACACACGTGTTGCGATATCCCAAACCTATTGCACATGTCATATAAACATTTACACACACACACACACACACACACACACACACACACACACACACACACACACACACACACACACACACACACACACACACACGCACGCACGCACGCACGCACGCACGCACGCACGCACGCACGCACGAACACACACACGCACAAACACACAAACGCAAGCACACAAGTATGCACGCACACGCGCACACACTTACGTCCTCCTTAGAAATAAAACTGCTTTGGTGCTTCAAAAAGGTATTTATACATTATACAATTAGCGAATAGATATTGATTGACACATATGCACGGCAAACAATGAATTGCATGTTTCCTACTGGTTTCATTAACACAAGTCTGATTTCGCTTTTAATATTTCCAGATATCACGGAGTATTCAACTGTAACAAAACGTTTGTGTCTAACAATGAGCACACAATTGATAAAAATGGTGTTTTTCTTTGTGCAAGATAGCGATAGCAACACTTACGGAAATATAGTTGAAATGAATTACTAACGCATGAAACATTCACTTTGTTGCATGTCTTTATTTGAGTAAGGAATGTTTGTTTCAGACAGAAATATTATAGTCAAATTAATCAAAGCGGTTTTTTATATGCTGAGATTTATTTGATGCGTATAGGCTCTGGAATACTGAAACTTTACAAAACAAAGTGAATGCAAATCCATTAACAATCTGATAACAAAACAAACACTCTTTCATACTTTTAATCTCTCTTTTGAATGAGGCGTATTCGGCGCCGTATGACCTTTAAAGTGTCGGTGAGCAGTAAAACCCAAAATACAAATACAATACCGTTTTGAATATCGACATAAAGGTATCAAATGTTGCTGAATGACCGGAGAATTGGTTCACATGTTAAAGTTTTCAACCAACACTGTATAAATAATTATCCTTCATTTTAATTAATTTGGTTTCATTTAACAAAACATATCAGACGGTTTGGTATTACCTTGATATTTGTCACGGTCTTACACGAATATATTATAAAATATCCAACAAACAAAGGCCTGATATATCAATGAATGAATTCCTTCGTCGAGGTGTCAATGTAATATTTATTTTAAATCTCTACTACATGCCTTTTATGTTAAAGACCAATTCCTCTATGTTTTCCCATACTTAATCACACACATTACTTTTGTTATTTTGTATGCATTTCACAGCATACAAATGTTAAATTAAAGATATTAAGTGACATTATGCATAATCACAGTATATGTACGTCACAGACTTTGTTACTACGCTGCTTAAAGTTTATTAACATTACAGAACGCATTAGTGGGTCCTATTCCTACAGTACAATAAACTGACAGTTTAATTGCAACAGTTTGACAAGATTAATGAACAGTTCTTCTTGCATTACCATAAACTGTCTTGGCAACAATTACTGTGTGGAGAAGACGCTGCATTAAAAACAAAAGTAAGCTAGCAACAGACGCATTGACATGTTGCAGTATTTTTTATTTTTGTATTAAACTATCATTTTACCAAACCTCTACAGCAATGTTCACACTGCACACGCACACCCACGCACCCACGCACTCACACGCCCACACCCCCACACGCGCACACGCACAACTCACACAAACAAACACACTTTCTGATTATCTGAAGATAGTGTTGTAGTATGTTATCATGTTTGAAGAAAGTCGGTTATTTCTCTTTTCTGTATGTCTTTTAAATGTGTTTACTTTGGCAGCAACTGGTCGAATTTTGGTTAAGCATATTTCCCTTGTCTACTTGTTCTTTTTTAAATTTGTAAATCATGCATACATGTATTAGTATACCCTTCCACTAAAACAAGTGTTTTCATTTATTTCGTTTGTCTCTGAGACATTGATCCATTGCATGGCTATAGTACTTTGTCGAAAACAAAGAATACAATAAAACTTTAATGAAGATTTACTACACAATATTCGATATTTTTTCTTTTTTAATATATATAACAAAAGTAAAGTACAGTGAAATCATCATCTTGAGTTTGGTTATTTATCCATATATTGTAGATCGACAATTTTGTCTAACTCTCAACCAAGGTTCAAAGTTTGACTTGAGGGCATTATCATTTGTTATGCATTCTATTTCAATGCTTTCATCATGGTGTCACTTTGTCTTTGAAAAGTTATATTTAATATTTAATATATATATATATATATATATATATATATATATATATATATATATATATATACTTCACTAATTTGCATCAATGAAACCAAAACCGTTTATATTTAAACTGTTGTCATCTTAAGTTAGTATATCATCAAATTGTTCAAGCTTAAATGACGTCAAAATTCAACTGATAAAAATTTCTTATTGCAATTATTTTTAGAAATATGTTTAAAATCTTTGCAAAAATGATAAATCAAAAAAAGCATTTCATAAAAATTTACACCAATGATTGTCATTGTACGGCTATTTCTCTTCAGAGTAACAAATCATCTGAGACTGATGACGATGAATGAGATGAAAAAACTTGTCTGAAATAGTAATAATGACTTTAAAGCATGCTGTTCTGTACCATACCTTACTAGGTGCCCGTCATCTATTGGCATATAACATTGTTTAGAAGAAAACGTACTTTTTGTCCTTTTGTACTGAATTTTAAAGCAGTCTGAAACTTGTCTTGATGAAACATTTGTTAAATCTCTATGGAAATATAACATAATAAAGGCGCCTTGAAATAGTTTCCTTGTGGCTGCAAATGATCTCTAGTTGAAATAGATGCTTATTTTATTATTCTTTTTTTTAAAAAAACCTCGTCGTAGTTATTTTAAACCGATATTTAATAAACCAGATAGTATAATTTTGCATCAAAATCAATATACCAGAAAAAACAATGTCTATCATATTTACTTATTTTTTAATTTGGGTAGTACTATATCTCGAAAAGTATGAGCAGAAAACAGCGGCAAATATAAGAACTCTCGGTCGTAAACGACTGGAAAAAAGTTTGTTTCAAATTTAACGTTTATAGAATAACTTCAGCTACTTAAAGGTCTGATGTTCATTTTGACACCAGCCTCATACGAGCTCTTTGCACATAACTTGTCAGCGGAAAATTAACTTAACAAATTGAGTGATGCTTCCGGTACATTATCATTTATTTGACGGCCCGTTCCAAAGTCTTGAAAGCATATCAAGTGATCTCTAAGGAGTGATTCGTTTTACTGTCACATGACATTTTAATGTCATAAGACGTGATTTCTCATGGAAACACTAGCTCATACGTGTGTCCTATTTTCCTCTTTTGTTTATTTGTTCGTCGTTCTACGATGTCAGTTTACAAATTGGACGAAACTCTTAACATTGGTTTGATCTTAAAATGTTTCAAATATATCATTCGAAATTGAACTTGAATTCTGAGCTTTCAAGTGCCAAAACCAATACAAACGTCAAAATGTTTGTTTGATTTAATTGTGACTGTTTATATCAAATTGTTGCTAAGTATGTGCAACATTCAATTGACAGTGTTCTAATGTTTCTCACTGTATATAATACACGTAAACTGTGTTGAAGGTATGGTTGCTTAATGGATAACGAGAAATTTATTAAAAGCGGTTAGCAAAGGTAATTTGTTTACTTTCTAAATGTTTATCATCTTTACTACTCAGGATATCCTAAGGTAAATAAAAATAAGTGAAACATGCATTAGATTAAAACGCAATGCGATGTAGCTGATTAAGAAAGAGAATTTATTGTATAATAGTAAGCCAAATTGTTTTATGAAATTTCGAACCTATTTGACATTTATTGCGTAACATTGGGAGTAATGCAGTGTATATATCATAGAACCATATTTTCAATGTCAACGTATGGCTGCTACATTCGCCTATCTTTAATAAACTAACATCGGGTTACAAAGCTCTCACTCGGCTCAGACACATTATCACTGAGAAGGCAACACATTGGTTTCTATTCTTCTGAATTATTAAACAGTGGTAAAATACGCCACTGTAATAAATGAGCAAAAGCCTTTTAGGAATGCAAAGAATAAGAATATGGTATACGTCTTTGACAATGTATTTATAGTTTAGATTGGTAAATCCTAATGCACACACAGAATTGACTTTTATACAAACTATATACAGGAATAAATAGTCAAAAATGCTTTGTTAACGTATTATCTTGATTAAAGACGTTTAATGTACACTCAGATCACAACCACTCAACGGCAATACGTTAACGTGAAAGAACGGAAATCGCTGAAATGTTTCGGACAGCACTTTATTTTCTTGCTTCCGATATCTTGTCAAAACTGTATCAGCACGTCATAAAGAGTGTCAAATTCCGACAGGAGCCACATGGAATAGTTATTGGCAATCGATTTTAAGCTAGCCGTACAACATTATCAACAAAATTTGAATAAGAAATGCTGAGTAAGCTATTTCCTTGGAGTGCATTTCCTTTTTGGTTATAAAATAGTGTCTTGTTTTATGTCATCAACATTTTATTGTCGAGTGTTTGACAAAGGGTTACTGTTTAACTATCAACCAAGTAAATTAAGTACATGTATATTTAATTATATCGCTTAAATATTAAAATGTTCCTTCGTATTAAGGACACGGAGGAAAGTTTTAAATTCCAATTTTTTATGAAGTTAGTGTGCATATTTTATAAAAAGGAAACCTACTTTATACAAATTCAGGACTTATAATCTTTGCTCAACGTCATAAACTTATAACTATGATTTGTTAAAAATTCGTCATTGCATTGGCTTGTGACAAGATAAGATATGGAAATACCACGCTGGATAGACACCCACGTGTTGTTCTAGCCAACAACATGCAAATTAATCTATTGTTCTACTTTTTATTGTAAAAAAACTTTTTAAACCGACTGTTTACTACATGTACTTACTTAGCACAATTTGTCGATCTTCATTTGAATGATTTGTTTAAGGCAGGATATTGTTGTTATATGCTCGTGTAGTTATTAACGACTATGTAGAGTAATATTGCCTAAAGGCATTTAAAGATAACATATGTGAAATTCGCGGAAATCGCTTCCTGTCCCCAATTAACTACATTAGTACGGACCACAATGTACCGACAATTTTGGATATGATATTTCTCATACACACGCGTCCCCGTTTATCTTTAGTTTCTTCTATAAGGCATACAACCTACTGGCCACAAGGTCCCCGTTAATGCGTAGTATTTTAAACATTCATACACCACAGATATACGAATCAGGTGTAATTTGATAAATACGTTATTATTTACAGCAAAAACACCACCACCACCAACAACAACATCCTGCTTTCTAAACATACTTTTACTGGTGGTCGAATGTTACTTCTCATCGTAAATTTTTGGCGTTCATCGGCTGTTCAAAGTAGCATCTAAAGGACGATATACTTTGAACAGTCCAACAACTATTTGAATGTAAAAAATCAACGATTAATTCCTTATATTAACCTAACATTAATTAGATTATTAATTGAAATTAGAATCAACTCAATTAAAAATAGATAATTACAACCTCTTGTATTTGTCTTTATACAAAAAAAACCTTCGACTTCTTGTAATAGTTCGGTTAAACGAACAGCTTGCTCCGTGCGTGATAAAAATCTTCGTATTTAAGCCATGCGCACTAAGTCAGGCAGCAAAACAACAGGAAAGTAGTTCTTAACTTACAGTTCTTTAATTGTCACTATTACAGATTTCAGAAAGGTAAAGTTTTTAAACACTCCGTATTCGGCCATGTCAACACTTTGAACTTGTTTAACAAGCACGTCAGCTATATGATCTTATGTTGACGTTATGTTAATGTTCATTCATGAAAATAGCCCGTAGTAAAATAAGCTCCGCCCACATAGCTAATCAGCAACCACAATTACAAGCGCGCGCTGTCTACGACACACTGTAGTGCATCGAGAAATAAACGTATTTTATGTATAGTTCATTGCAGCGGTAAATAATAGAAATGTAAAAATAATTGAATGAATTCTAGAATGGCATGACTTTTCGCGTGCGCTTGTTGTATGGACATTTGCTGAGCTAAAAATAACTGATTACATTTTTTGTTTAATTTAGTCATTTTTGTAGTTTATATTTTTTATGAACTATGTTAGTTAAGGTTATTTTGGAATGTTGTTTTAAAAATGTTATTCATCCTGCGGCAAAGGTTAGTCTAGGCTGTTGATGCGATAATTTGGAATCACAGACGATATGTGTGTCACATTTCGTTTCCGATCTATCTAAGACTGACCCATACACCCATCTTAAAGCAATCACATGAATGCATGTACATCCTTTATTGCATTTTTCTGCAGTATTTTAAAATCATTTTATTGATAGCAGATCTCCTCGAGATTCAATACCACTTTCTATCTTTGCAATATCATGCGTCGTCTTTTTTCTTTTAAAAATTTTCAGACCATCTAGCCAGCTTATTTAAGGTAACAAAAACATGTTATTCTACCTCTTTCCTTGCTCTGCATTATTAATAGTCATGTTTATATGTTTGTATGGATAATAGTTTTTCTAGATTCGGTTGGTAAATGCACCCATTTTGTGCATATATAGCGGCTGGCTTATTAATGCAAATATCTTTTCCTGGATTGCCTACTTTGAAAGCCTAAAGTGGATTGCGATAAAAGAATAAAACGTCGCTCAAACTACATATATCGGAAACAGTTTTAATCGAGTAAGTTCATCATATTATTGTCCTTTCTAATCTTTTTAAATATCAATATGAACAAATTACTTCACTAGCACTTTTATTTGCTATGTTTTAGTTCTTTAGTTCTGAAACTCCTTTCCTATCGGTCATTGAAATTCGTTAATCGCATCTGAGAAAGATCATTGTTTCACTATTGATCGAAAAGTAATGTACAAAAATAACTTTATCAATGTTATATATTTTAATTCTACCCGACCTAGTATATATTGTATATTTCCATGAAACTAATTTGTCAGTATTGATTTTTCCTGTGTCCTTTTGGGGGATCTTTTTTGCTTGTTTACTCGGTGAATGATTTTAAAATCTAACGTCGTACATAACTTAACTGTCGAAAACGCCTTAATGAAGACAGTTAAAAAGCATCCAGCTATGCTAAATATAAAAGCCATGCTCACTTTTTTATATTATATTCAAATAATAAATTAATAACATTACTTTCTTGGTAGTTTGCCAGTCCGTTCGAAGTTTCAATCTAATAACTAAATGCAACAATAACTCTAAATCGCATATGTAGGATACTTTTTTTCAACGTCCTGAAAAATTAATAAACTAATAGAGGCTGTTTAAGAACATTGGAAACAGTCTCATCATTCGAAAGCAAGCAAGGGACATGCTTAAGATAGAAAATTATCCTGGACGATGTTGATAACTTTGCGTAACCTTGTTTTTTTTTTGTAGCGGGCTTATCGTTATCGTTGTTATCAAGAAGCACAAGACGAAGTTAAGGCTATGTTGCGTCAGGGACTGTCTACACTAATCTAGCAACGGGTAAAAGAGCTGTCACTCGGCTCAGACAAATAAATAGCGTTGAGACGGTCACACGTTTGTCAGTATATTTCTGAGTTGAAGAAAAGTCGTAAAAGCGTTGCAGTGACAAATAGACTTCAGCCACTTGGGATTCGAGTTATAATATGGCACGGCAAATGTGGTCGCGTATCATTGACAATGCATTTAGGGTTGAAATTGGAAACAAATAACGCACTGATATGAGCGTACTGCTTGTCGTGCAAAGAATGTCTTTTTTGGACACTCATGGAAAATATTACAAAATAAAACCAAAACAAAGTTGTATAATGATATCTTCCATATTGTTGTAATTTACTACGCTGATAATTATCTCAGAATTGAAAAGCTTTATACTTCCTTCGAATTGTACATACATATTAATTTTATTACTTCATTTGCTTGCGGACATGTTGTCTTTATCGTGTTCATTTAATCTATTACACAATACTCTAAATGAATAGAACGGAACTGATGATTTTTATACGATAATCTTCGCGTTGCTTTGCTTCTGGTTTCGTGTGACATCGTTATTTGAATGTTCTTAATAATTATCGTAATTTGACAAGAGCCGTCAAGTGATTGACACTGTCAATAGGTGCCTATGTATGTAGGGAAAACTTACTTAAACACAGTGTCATAAATATATCGATGAAAAAATTTTGGCATTACTATCTAACCTCCCTTTTGACCTATTTACAAATGCTGAAGCAACGTCAGCCCGAATCAAAACGACACGCATTGCTAGAAATTCCTAATAGCATTATATACCTTAGTGTTTCTATTAAACGTCTTCGAGAGATGTAGTTATTAAAGTCATAAATAATTGCTTACAGTATAAGTGTGTTTAGTGTACAACATGCCATTTTATTTTCCATCTACGGCGCCTTGGGTGTCTCACATTCTAGCTCTTTCTTGTATACCACTAGCGTGGACCGATTTGAAAGCACTTATAAGGACGACCTCTCTTCAGTATTTTGTCAGAAACCTGTGTTACTGCTGCTACCTCTCCTTCTTCCCATATGCCTACTACCTCTTCTTCTACTATTTAAGTACTTCTTATACGGTTACCTTTACTACATCTTCTTCTACTTCTGCTACTGCTTGGCCACGGAGGTTCATGAGCAGTATTAATCCAATTATGACCTAGTACATTCCTTGTAGTCGTGACCGAGTAAAATATTTTTTTTAATAATTTTTAACAATTTAACAATAATCTTAATGCAGCATTATATAATTCTCAAATATACAGACTCATTTGAATATTGTATTTGTATTTAAATATAAACAATGAACCAGCACAATACGTACCTGATGTAACAAATAGTTATCTAAGAGAATTTAAGCATAATTAAACGGAGATTTAGACCGCCCCTCCCCACACGCCCTGTATTGAGGCTCTATTCTGTAAACAGGCTGAACTGTATGCACTTACTGCTTTTTCTATTGGAGCCAATACTTTTCAAAATTCCAGGCTTGGCTCGCTTTAGTTATGTGAGAATCAGTCATAGAAAGCTTAATGTGTTTGCCAGCCACTTCTACTGATTGGTCCTTTAAGGTGTTCGTGTCAAGAATAGAGAAAAGGACATAGATATATTTAAGAACATTGAATCTAGGTTAAAATGGCTCATCTCATATCCTTAAGATTGAACCATATTTCATGTATAATATGAATAAAATTGAGTAAATGATTGTAAATACAAATAAGCCCAAACGCTAACTAGAAATGTTATACTATTATAATAGGCAACATATATCATTTTTACAATCCAAAGCTGCCAGTCTAATTATTCCGTTCACCTTCTTTTTGTAGCATGTAAAAAACATAAATAGACATTCTATTTAAGCTACTGTTGAAAAGAAAACAGATTTGACAGGTTTGCAATCAACGACCATTCATTGGTTACCTGTGTTCAAACTGTAACTAAATTTGAGCATATATGGAAAATATGCATACTGACTTATCAAGTCTCGATAAACATTGGTTAAAAGTGTGCTCTTTATGCGAAGAAAAGAAACTTTAATGTGGTTTATTTTAAACTTACGGAATATTAAAAAGGAAATATATGTTGGTTTAGGTTTGACTAAGCACTGATACTTTGACCCACTGTAAAGATGGACGCTACCGAGACTGATTGTTTCTGCCCTAACCAAGCTGACCCAAAGACGTATAAGTCACGTCCACTACAAATCGGTTATGTTCAATAAGGTATTTGTAGAAAAAATATAGCAAACATCACATTTTTGTAATTGAAAATAATGGAATATATGCATAATCTTGGTTTAAATGATATCGACTTTAAGCAGTCAGATAGTCGAATGAATTTTATATAAAAGATAAGTTTAGTCGTAACAAACAATCTAACTTGTCCTTATATCTCCAGAAGAAATGTGGATTCCCGCTAAGAATAGACTGACAGAAAACCTAACATAACAAAGAAATATGACAAAGTCCTATGAACATTGCAAAATATATCAAACTTCGGAAAGGCTATGGCGGGTAAACGTATTCACATGCAATCCAAAAGTAAAAGTAAGAACACATATAGGATGAGTAACTAACAGAGCCAACCCAACAGTAGAGTAACAAATAGAGCAAACCAAACAGTTACCACCCCGGAAGAGTTTATATTTTCTTGACAATTTGTCACAGATTTTATAGTATTGAACATTTACTTGACTTAAAGAAATATCTGAAAAACAGGTTCCGTAATATGTATGTAAAACAATGTACCAGAAATTTAATGTGTGTTTGGGATCAACAGGTACGCCACAAGCTCACGGTGACTGGTTCCTAATATACTAATATCTCTGCTTATGACTAAAACCCAATAAAGGCAAAGAGCTTTTTACATGTAGCAAGACTCTCAAAGTTAATCATATGTTATATGCAGAATATTTAATGTTATATTTGTCTCAAAGTGTCAGAAAACACATTAAAGCCTCTGTTCACCATTGTTTGAATTAACTTTTTTTACATAACATCTCTGACTCGAACGTTTTAACCGTTCGTCCGTGTGTTTTTAACACTCAGAACTGCGTAGACATAAAATGGGAAAATAAGAATCATTCTTTTGTGTGAAGAAAGTACATACCCTGATCTTTTAACATATGGCATATTTAAAATTGTTCTAAAAAGCACTGCTTGTTTGCAAAAGTTGGCCTAGGCACCGTGCTATTGATACGATGCCATAGAAAACACAGACGCTATCAGGACTAATCTTGTTTCCGACATTACCAAGACTGACCCTTAATCGTATGAGACCCGTCTACTTAAAGCAATCACAGGGATAAATGTAATTGTATTACCTTCTGTATGCAGCACACATTCTGTCGATAACGAATGTGCTGGGGGCTTTTTTACATGTATCATCTTGGAACGATTGGTAGAAAGTTTGCAGTGACATCGTAATGGCTTGAGTTGTCATTTTATAGCAATATATCATTTACGTCACCTAATTACACTGTAAGTAAGTAAGTAAGTAAGTATGATAAGTATGTATCTCCTAATTAAAAATAACGTATGCGTTGTGTGGTTTATATGTAAATGTATTGCCAAAAGTGTATACATGTATGTCTGCTTCGTCAATGAAGTATGTCAAAATATACCACTGTTTAAAAATAACAATAAATAGACTTGACCAACAAAAGAGTATGTTGCAAAACAGTCTTAATTTTAGTAGTTATATCGCCAGTCACTGGCCATGTTCTAACATGTTTAACTTTGCATGTATAAACTGTACAAACGCGAATTTAAATTTAATACATGTACATGTATATACATATAGAAAAATGTCTGTATATCTTTGAAGATCAGTGGTCAGTCAAATATATGTTTTCAAGGTTATCAAACTCCTTTATAATTTTTGAAAATGCATTAAATGATTTCAATACAAATATGTTCCGCTAATTGTCAGTCTGCTAATTGTCAGTCAAAGGACATAACGCAATAATCACGCCGAAATTGCATTGGACCATATTCAACAATCCAAACCTTAACCATACTGTTTCCGGTGGCTGTCAGCGATGTAAACAATGGGCCAAAAAGTTGGCATAGTGTTTAATCTTCCGGTACATTGTCGTCCTGGAAGTGTTCATCCATAAAATAAGATTGGCATTGGTCTGATATGGAAGACATCTTCGGATTCGACATTTCCATGAATGATCATTATTTCACCACTTTCATTTAAATTTATCCATAATTGTTGAGCCACTTGGAAAGCTGAATATCTTTAAATTTGTCGTTCCATATCTTTGTAAAGACAGGAACACTTCGGTTTAAGAAATTGCGGTCATTGTTGCAATTATAATTCTAATTTAACTATGTATAAATATATAACGTATACACCTTAAGACGACTAGTGTGCATTTTTAGCTTTCTACTACAATCCAAGTTGTACCATTTTTTGACCCATGCCAATGCATGAATTGATATTAAACAAAACTGAACAAGTTAACCACACAATTTAATAGTTCATTCCATGGTCTTTGTAAGTCTTAAAAGCAAATATTTTGAAAGATATTTTACTGTGCATGGTCCTCTGTTGCCACACCTCATATCCAGGAACAACAAAGATGATGCACGTATGTTGAAGAATGCAGCAGACGTAAACGCGCATCAATCTAACATCATTCCACTATCTGTGTTTCAGTTCTTAGTTCTTAGTTCTTAGTAACTTTTCAGATTAAAAAGAAAACAGTAAATTTCAGCGTTTTATCAGTTTCTTGTTTTTACAGAACTTAATATTGTGGTGATACAAAGAACCCATGTTAACAATGTCTTTTATCGGATACAACTGGTTGAACATAAATGTAAACTACGTAATATATTTTATCTTTATCACATTTTATTTTAAAGTTGTTTTGTCTATATTTGTTATTATTTTATTATACAAATATCCTCAATTTTCGACGGAGATTTAGCATATTTTCCTCGCTTTGTCAGCACAACTATATAGTCGTAAAGAACTATGTTGTTTTTTTGTATGAAAACAAATAGGTTCTGCACGCCCACTTTCAGTTCTGAAAGGAACATGTCATTATGAACTTTACAAACTGATACATTCAAACTGTAAAGGCGCGCCCTTAGTCGAAAAGTGGAGTTGGGGACAAATTCACGTGATCAGCAATAATTACTAGATAGGTGCTGGCGAAAATTCTGTGAAACCCCCAAAATTACAAAATAGATAAACAACGACTCAGAATCATAACATTGTTGCCAATGTACCCAACATTGAGTTGTTGTAGTCTGTGACTATGACTTCCTTTAATTGTCAAATGCTTAAGTTATGCGTTATGAAAAATTGGAAAAAAACAACAAAAAACGAATATGTCATCTACACTTAAGCACAATAATGTAGCCAATAAAATGTCCCATTTTTATGTGTCTGGATAGACACTCAAGTAAGGTCTGGTCTTCGAGAAAATGCTTATTATTTTGTTATTCCAGAGACGTCTGTCGTGTAACAAACGATTCAAAGGGATTAACTACGACTGTCATGGGGCAATTCGTCTGTTTGATGTGAACAATTTCTTGCCCCAGCATTGTTTTAGTCAAGTAATGGTTACAATTTAGAATGTATAATGATACAATTGTCTCCGCTAAGGAACTGTTGTACTAATAGAAAGTACTTTGTATTGTAAACAGACAAAGGACAGTCAGATTTAATAAATTTATGTTATAACATAATAATCGTGTGTATATCTTCACAACGTTTACTGTATTTGTATTTTTTTTTCGAACATTGCACTTTTGACACAGATCAGTGGGGCGCTGCTTGGTCATTGAGTTATAATATTTTTTTCATTCTTATGTAAACATTCCAATTAACTAAACAAGTATGTTATACTTTTCTAAAATAAACTTTTATGAAAGTTTTTTTTTAATATTTCGGGAAGGGCAAAATGATGAATGCAACGTTCAAAAGGCTATGCACTTCTTAATGCACCATTGACTGATGCTTATCTGCATGAAACGACTTCTTCGATCATTCAAACATATCCAACTTACCATTGCAGTCTTGTTTTGAGTAATTTATACGGAATAAATTCAAGCAGACCCATATGCATTTAAAAATAATTTCTAATGTTTGTTGTTTTAAACGATATTCGTGTCTAAAATGTAAAAACAAATAAAGATTGATTGTACCTATTGCTAATCATTACCACATTAGTATACACAACATAATTTAGAGCCTTGTGATAAATTGCTTCAACTATATATATTTTAAAATTTACAGCGAATTGTTAGGCCTAAAATGTAAAATATTGTTAATTTCTTACCGTACAAAATGTAAGTACCAAAGATTTAATAGAAAACTCTCTATTAATTAATTTCATGTTAGAAAACACGTTTGCCACCCTGAAAAATGTGTGTGTTTCAGCGTGTTTGTCATCCTCTTAATTCTTTGTAAAAGTCTTGATTACAATTTGAATCATAATATATTTAATGTTTATCCTTCATTTAAATTTTTGACATATTCATATGGTAGAGTTTAGACAAAATATTCTTTTATTGATACGATGCCATTGACGCTGTCGGGTCTTATCTCATCTCCTTCCTTGCCAAGCGTGACCTCGGTGCAGTTTTGTAATAATAAGAGGGAGACCAAAGTGGCTGACTCTTTTTGACGACTAGCTGAAGCGCGGAGTCTACTGTGATCAAGTTTGCTGATTGCCACGCGAGAGTCGTGTTACCAGGACATTTATCGATAGGCTTTAAGCAGTAATCAGGAATACGGTTCATCATCAAGCATAATTTTAAAAAAATCAAATGTCACATAAAAAGCTCTCGTTATTGTATTCAAATAAATATTAAATGGTAGTCAAATATGTTTAATTTCGATTTTTTTAAATATTCTTTTTTATATCACATTGTTTTTTAATTTGATTTGACAAGCAGGGGAGATTACTGTGATGGGAATCTTGTTGACATTTTCGCGGGAAACGACTGAATCGCGCGATTTGATTGGATGGTATTCTGCTTATGTACAATTGAATCTTCTTCCTTTACATTTATGCTATTTTTGCCATACTTCTCTTTACAAGTACAATACATTCTTTTGCGTCGTCTTTGGTGCTTTGTACCAATTTGTTTTCTTTCAAGGCTGTAGCCATCTTCGAAAATTGCAAAAGAAAATTGCTTCAGGCGTAAGACAGTGGTCATTTTTATACAATCGACATATAAACCAATTTTATTCCTCGCATACACATTGGATTTATTCAATCCACCGTAGAACTCTTTTGATGTATACTGTTGAATTTACGACGTCTCATTGTTAATAAATACTCTAATCGATAAAAACATGTATATAACCATCACAATTTACTTTTTTTACGCATATATTGGTTTATAGTACCCATAAAGGATAAAACACTTTTAAATAATCCAATGTTCAATTCTGTACAAGTTTCCTAGAAAAAAACAAACAATAACAGAACGAAACGATCGTCATCAAAATACAGAACGAAACGATCGTCATCAAAATTGTCCTGGGTCTTGTCCAATACTAAATCAGAGTATTGACTAGTGAATGGCACTGAAAAAATAGTTACATGTTACTGGCAATGTGTGTAATATCTTGGCACATTATTTCGCAAGGAGTGTATTCTTCTTCAGTGAATTCATTCTAATGATAAAAGAACAATTGCACGGCATACTGCTGGGCTTGGTTAGATCTAAGTGTGATTTTACAATGTAAAATATTTTTATAGGTAAGTTATTTGTTAATTATGTAACCATGCTGTAATTTGTTATAGTCTTATTTGAAAATCAAATTTTCATTTAAATTATGGCATTGTCATTTTTTCTGTGATCACAAACAATTTAAACAATTTCAATCATGTACACCAAAAATATACAATTCTAAATTAATTATATAAAAAATAAATTTATAAATATCATCCTATTGATTGATGTAGCATTACTAGTCCTGGTTTAGATATTTCATTTAAAATCTTTTTATCTTTTGATCGAAACGTAGAGGGTTACTGCATTTTGCATTTCTCTTACTCCAAAAAGAGTCCTGATCTTGTTAGGGCCTGATGCTCACTTTAAAACTATTTTCATGACATTGAACACTTTACGCACTTTACCTGTCGACTGATTATTACACATTTTAGCACATTAATTGCGCTATAGAGACATCAATCCTTGAATTTGACAGTTCATTTCATGGCCTTGATCGCAGCATGCTTTTAGTGTATCCATAAAAGAGCAATTTGTCTCACGGCCAAATATCATTACAATGTTATTAAACTTAATATATCAAAACATACAGCAGTCTCGAGTGCATCGTTTTGATATGCATTGCACCAGTTCAGTTTCAATTTCAGTCGTCCTAAATTGACGGATATTTGTTGTGTAATTCCAGCTGGATCAATTTGCAAAAGTGTCCTTATAATGATTTTGTCCTTCCAAATTAAGGAAAAGTAACATTAACACCAATGTTTTCATAAATATCATAGTTATAATGAAACAGGATGGATTAATATTTACTTGTATCGTTATGTACACTATAATGATTAGTCCAAAGATTAATCCCCTTTTTCACTCTTTGTCGTTCGCAAACTCATTATTAGATTCAATTCAATTCAAACTTTTATTGACATAACCATTTTGGCTATTGCCAAGTACAAAACGATATACAAAAGTTGGAGAAGATGGCAGTATATAATACAGTACAAAATGACCAAGTATTTATAGAAAAACATGATTAAAGAGAATATGAATATTCATTTATGTTATACCTGTATTATTTCTACAAGCAATTCAAATGTTTCATGAGTGTATTATAAGTAAATACATCTTTTAGCAGTTATGCACCATTTGCTACAGAAGCTATGGCAGTATTCTAAATCTTCTGTCTGTCCTGATTTATGTGAAAGGCTTCTGATAATGTACTTGCAATTATCAAGGTTTCGGCATTATTGAAGTAAAGTTTGGTTTCCAACGCTAGGTATTAATAATTTCTTTCCTTGCATATTATCAAAAGCTCGTCACTGCATCGGTCTGCCATTGTGTCTTGTTACTGATAAAACTGCGAAGGAAGGTTACAGCAGTAATTAATGTTGGCCTTCGCTAAATTGTTGGTTAATGGTGTTTGTTGTATAAAACATGTTGATGAATTGCATCATCAATTAAGCAGGTTGACAATATAATTTAATTTGACTTGTACTCCCTTTATCTCACTGCGTCACAGCGGTATTGCTGACTGAAAGGGTGGGAAGTTATAAATGCTGTCCGATATCATCGTCGTCTCAATTCAGAAATGCCAAGCATGGCGGGTGAAAAATAGGTTCAACAATCGGCAGAAAGATTCAGCAACGGGATATATGTAGATTAGCTACAATTCAATTAGATTGAAGAATTCAATCATCATGTTGCAATCGTGTTTTGAATGTTGTAGCTTGTTCAATGAAAATAATGTGTGCACGAAAACAAGCGACATATCAATTATGATAAGAAATATGTTGCACAACAAACTGTGTTATTTAGCCATCAACATTGATGATGTATTTGTCAACCACGCTCAAGTACTTAAATTAATGTATTTAAATAAATTTAAACAATAAATAAATAAGCAATATTTAAACACTTCTTTTCAAATTTCACATAGGTTGCAAAACGACTGCTGTAGACTGCTGTAGACTAGATAATGAGTGTAATAATAAAAAATTGAATTCAACGAGTGACTTTCAACTTTGTGCGACCGGCGTTATGGAAATAAAAGGCGATGTTTATGCAAGGTTCCTATGTTCAGCTGCCTGCAATAACCCACCCTGTGCTAGGTACAAAGGCTGCCAGACTGCTCAGACATATTAATATCTTCGAGAAGGCAACGCATTGTTTCAATATAACTGAATGATAAAACAGTTCTTAATCGTGACGATGACAAATGGACTGGGGCCTCTTGGGCATGCAAAGCATAATAGGCAACGCCAATGGCATAAAATTAGAAAACAACAAACGACAGAAATGCACTTCCATGGTTCATAGCAAACGAAACAAATTGTTTTTCACTATATAATCTCATGAAATAACATAACCTTTTTATAATTTTTAGGATACAAAATGTATTTAAATTAGACTTTAAACGATCAAACCTTTTCTTTCAACGGTGTTATATTCTACTTTCTTTATCTGAGTTGCATATAAGCAGAGGTAAAAAAACAATCAAAATACAAATATCCCGTTTTCAGTTTAACAATTAGATGCGAATGTTGAGCAAATGTTATTATAACGATAAGAAGCCATAAACATATTTGGTAGTGAACATTTTTGTTTAAAAGTCATCACGTTGAACTTATTATGAGTAAGAATAGCTGGTGTGTGTTTATATTGTCATTTAAACAACGATGGATGTGCCTTTATCGTTGATAGCAGCATGACATACGTATATGCTGTATAGGCATAAATTTCTTTTTTCAGCATCTAGTTAGCCCTACACACAATACTCGAGCCAAGTATAAGGTCTCTTTAAAGTAAAGGATAGATACTTATCTTCGACAACATGGAACTCAGTCTAATACACTGTATACTTATATTGTACAGCAAAGTAAGAAGAGTGATTGCCTGCTGTCGAAAGCATCATCGGAGTGTTTTCGTTAAATATTAAATCGTTCGGTGCCGTCAGGGGCGTGCCTGCCGTTACGCACTTACGCACGTGCGTACAGTGGCTTCCAGAAATGGAAAAAATAAAAACGCCAAAAAGCGAATAAAAATCGTCGCCTAACCCGGGTTAGGCACTACCTGTAAGATCTAGTGGTTTTCATCATTCAAATAAATATTATAATTTAAGATTTTGTACAACTCCTTCTGTAATCAATGAGGTATTTTGGTCTTCTGCTGTAAAACAGTTCTGTGCACTGTTCGCCTTTGACCTGCAAGTATTCATTATTGAATCTTGACAGCGTTTTTTTTTATAATTTCGCATCCATGAGTGCGTGAATAGCCTATATGTACATACGTTTGAAACTTTTTTCATCGCTGTTCATTCTAAACATGTCTATTGTTCTGATTATGTAACTACCATTAATTTAGATATTTGATCACGGTTTAATTACAAATGTCTAACTTACATCCATCTTTTTCTTGTTTGACAATATACATATATAGTCTTAATTTTACTACTATTACTTGTTTTCAGGGAAAAAAGTTATAAAGACACCCGAAAAAGTATGACGTATTTTCTATTTCAAGTGATAGTAATTGGCATTTTTTTATGCTTAAAAACGCCCCAGAATGCAGCTACGACGTTATGTAGTAAACAAAAATGTTCCGGAGGAGCATGCCCCGACCCCCCTAGCAGGAGTGCGTATACACTTTATACATAAGGTAAAAATGATCGTTTAAAACAGATTTATTGCAATATAACTTATAGCACACTGCATTATTGTTAAGTTATATGCTGCCTATAACAATATGTGTTTATTTGTATTTTACCCTGTGCCATAATCTTTATTTTGAACAGTATCTTTATAAGACTTTAGATAATTAAATAATATTATCCTTATATTTTTTATCCAAAGTTCAATGAAATAATTTTTTTATGCTCATGTGACTAATACTTTAAAAATGTATGTGAGATAGAGAGATAGATAGAGATTGAGGGAGAGAGAGATAGAGAGAGAGAGAGACAGACAGACAGACATACAGACAGACAGACAGACAGACAGACAGACACACAGACAGACAGACAGACAGACAGACAGACAGACAGACAGACAGACAGACAGACAGACAGACAGACAGACAGACAGACAGACAGACTGAGATACAGAGAGAGTAAGAGATAGAAAGCAGAATTTGAGACTAATTTTTTTTATTGAACTTTCTTATAATACTTATCTCGAATAGAAAATCATACTTTAGATGTCTTCTCCCCGTGCATGTAATCTATGTTGTCATTTAATTCATCCTATAAGGATTGTAACGTGTATTTCCTTTGATGGACATTGAACTTTGGTTCTTCAATTCCATCTTCACATGAACAGGATGCTACAACCATTTATTCGTCTCTGGTCATGTTTGTTTATGATTCAGAAATTTAATTTTATTTGTGGTCAACCTTTTTGTGTTGTTTTTCAAATCGAAATAATACCATATTCCTTTTCTGAACACTATGTGGACATTTTTTTTGATGACGTCACTACTTCGTCATAACGTATAGAAAATATCAGCGCATGGACATTTTGTTTTCAAATAGACCGTTTTTCTTTTCGTTGCTTGCATTTGAGAAACTCGTCAGAAAGTGCGAGGTTAGAGCTCTGTAAAACCGGTTTAAGCACCCCAGTCGGTCCATATTGCCGACTGACCGTTCCAAGGCGGTAACTGTCGGGTTTGCTCTTTTCCTTAAATGACTTATCACAAATTTGTTATTACCTTTCGCTTGGCTTGCATGTGAAATACCTTTGTTCTGTGCCTTTTCGGAGTTTGGTATATGTTGCAATACTCATAGGACTTTGTCATATATTCTTATTTATTATGAGCGTTGAGCATTAAAACTCAACTGACACGATTTCTGGAAGATATTACATAAATAAAATATAGACTTTATATTGGCTGGTTGGTTTTTATATTGATAATTATTTTAACAGCTTCCTTGAAATGTTACTGTATAAGCATAGCTGAAATGCGCAGATGATTTTATACCCACTATTTAGATTAAAACAAGTAACAGTAACTGTCAAACTTCGTTAAATAGATTTTCTTGGCACCTCAAAAATGCATCGACGTATCCGTGCTACGAGTTGTAATGTATACATATAGGTAATTATTAGCCAATAAGTAATACCAAAAATCGATATATCTTAGTTTTCTGTTATTTAAACATTAAAGAACTGACGATTATTAATGATACATGATTATAAATGTGATAACCAGTAATGAATAATGAAAAAAAAAAAACAACAACAATAGTATACATAAGCTAACACAAAGCATTTTGATGCAGTTATCTGTAAAATAAGCACATGTGTGAAACTTTATTAGGGTATCACATGTATATTGTTACATTATGAATACTCGACTAACTAAAAGCAGGTACAAAGTGCATCCATTGTCAATTTACAGTTTCCCTTACGAATACGTCGTTGTCTAACTAGGTGCTTCATGCCGAAACATATACATTTAACATTTTTGATACTAATTCTTGAGTCAAAAAGGATATTTTTGTGATACACATATTGCCATGGTAGATAGGTTGATATAACATATTTTAGTTTTATCCGTTTATGAGAATAATGTTAAGCATATCTTGTTTAAACTAAACAAATTCGAATATCCCCCGTTACACATAAATGTGTATATTAGCAAAGGTAAGTCTAGACAACCTTCTAATGCGACCAGGAAATCACAGGCGCTATTGCGACGTATCTCATTTCCATATCTGCTTTAACTAAGCGTGATCCGAAGTTGTTTATGCAATTAAGGGGATAACAGCATTACTTTCTCTCATGTCGAATGATTTCGTCCAGATGATTTGGACTTTCATTCCCACTCTTTTTTTCCGTTGTATGTCTCTAGTAGAATTGACATTAGATCAGATACAACTATCGATATGAGTTTATACATATACACATACATACATATACAACAGACATACATATTTACATGTGTATATATATACATAAATCTTTTGAAATTTTTTAACTAAGACTATTGCAAGAGGCAGGTTTACAGGTTTATCTTAGCAGCTTAAATGTACACATTTATGCGTAGGTCTTTGTAAATACTCATCACGAGTAGGGTATTTCCCTATAAATCAAATTAAATCTTTTCAAAAAGACACATTGTCAGGAACGTTAAAACCGTTCTAGCTAGTTTTTTCAATTGTGAAATTCTCTACAAAGTCCTTATCATTCAGACGTTAAATAGAATGGAAAATAAAGCACCGTCCTTTTAGTGTCTTCTTTTGTGCATAATGTTTAAATATATCTTCCTACAAACACAACACACTTTGAATAGTTTTAAATTTGCAAACAAATTCATTATAAAATGCCTCACTTTTACTGCATTGAAATGTCGTTGTTTATTTACTGAATATAATTTACCGAAGCATTAAACGGCTGCTTTCCTTTAAATCTTAAATCTATAAATCTGTAAATTTTTGGTTACATTCGTCAAATTTGTGCAAATTAATTACTCAATTGTCACTTCTGAATTGCGATGGATCTTATACCAAAACTAAATTACATTGTTTTCCAGTGTATTTTGCAGATTTATATACTTTGGAACGATGCCTGCATTAATATGAATATTTAGCACATTGTTACTCCTGAATAATTATGAGAGAAACATCACATATTATAAAACTGGTTCATTTTCTGGATACAAATGTAGTGGTATAACTATTGCACACATATTATACCCACTGAAGGAGTTACAGCTAGCGTAAGGTTTGCAGAGAGTGTTTTACATTATCTACATGTAAAACAGATAAAATGTTCTGCTTTTTTTAAAATAAAACTAGAAAACACATATTTTATAAATGTAAGCGTTGTTTACAATGTATATGTCAATCCATGCGTACATGGACACATTTAAATAGTAATTATAAATTGCAATTGTTACTTTGTTCAAGCTCAAATTTTAACTAAACGTTTATTATGATGATAACGTGTTTAAAATCGCTTTTTTGTATTTTCATTTAAAATACATTGAAAATGGCCGAGTTCAGAGGCTATCCCCAAAGATAACACTGTTCTGTGAAATGCTGGATATTTATTTGCCGCATTTTTCAAATATGTGACAATCCGGCGAGGACAAAGAAAGCGTCACACATGAACATGTACCTACTTCATTGTCACAATGATCGGCAACAATGATCAGCAACACGCTAATCGCCACCTTGATACCACTGAAGCTTAATGGTGTGTCCAGCTAAATAAACCCAGCTCTGAGACTAATACTATAATAGTGAGACTTAGAAAACGAGACAAAATCCTATAAGTATTGAAACATACAGGTGTATTTAAATTTGAAAATGCACAAGACAAAGGTATTCCATGCCAGTCAAATGCAAAATGTACAACACAACTGGAACGAGATATGATACAAAACAGTAAACTTAACAGTTACCGACTTGGTAGTTTTAGTCCGTATAAGGGCCGACTGGGTTGCTTTAAGCGGATTACAGAGCTCTAACCTCACACTGCCTGAGGGATTTTTTAAAATGCAAACAGGGAAAAGAAAACATATGTTTTAAAGAAAACTGTCCAAGCGATGACATATTCTTAGAGTTTCGTTTTGACGTCATTTAGAAAAAAAGCCTGTAAGATCACATTCTAAGTTGCATTACCTTGACTGTTGGACTTAAGAAAAGGTCAGTCGATATTGTTTGGCATGTACTATATGTTGTTATGTTGTTTTCTTTGTTTTGTAGCTAGTAGCTATTACAGTGTTTTTAATTAATTAATTTAATATTCTTTTTTAAGAAACTAATAAAAAGAGGAAATTGTGAGCCGAAGAGTTCTTAAGATGCAATACCGTGGTCCCAAATACAATTTTATTATTATTGCGCCATTTTGGCTAGAACTTGTCATCCATTGAAGCGATAGGTGTTTACGGGTTCACAAGACAAAGGTATTTCACGTGCAAGCCAAGTAAAAAGTAACAACAAATTTTCATTTGTCATTTAACTAAAAGAGCAAACCCGACAGTTACCGCCTTGGAAGGGACAATCGGCAATATGGGCCGACTGGGGTGCTTATACCGGTTTTACAGAGGTCTAACCTCGAACTTCCTGATGAATTGTAACTCTTCTGACTGCATAGCCTCTCACCGCATGGGTTCGAGTCCCGTTCGGGGCAAAGGACTTAATGTGGGGTCTTCCAGCTGATTTGAGGTGATTCGGTGGTTCTATCCAGACATATATCTCGGGTCTTCCCCCACCAAAAGCCTGGACGTCGATGCAATTTACTTAAAAAAAGAACCTGAGCATTCACACTATTCAATTTGCTGTTTTAGCTAGAATATATATATATATATTTAAAAAAGTTATAATATAATTCGATGTCTTTTTGTTATCCATCGAATTTTTTTGATGATTTTAATAACCATAAATACTATTTTGCAAGCAAGAAACATAAAGATATTATTTTTTAAAAATATAACAAAATAAGGTTTATTGTTTGCCGCATTAGAAAGCCTGTACAATAGCCCGCTGGATAAAACTTAAACCTTGTAGAGAATAGAATAATAGACATGTACATGTAATTCATATGAGGACTGTTTAGTGCGTTGAAGGGTTACATCTATTATCATACTTCATCATACATTGTACTTTAGCTTTTAAGTACATATTTTGCAAGAATATAACATAATGCAAGTATATTTTATATGATAACTTTACATATCAATACTTACTTCTATACGCAATTTGCAGTTTCCTTTTATCAGGATATGCAAATGAATAATTGACAACTCGTAAAACTGGCGATGCTGAAAAGCGTTTTGGCGATACATCATAAGGTCTTGTTCTCAGTGGTGTTTACGAATTCACAATCTGTGGTTTCATCAGATTGGTAAAATATATTTCACGATTTAGGGGACCGTAAATTCTACATTTCATTGATGTAAGAATGACATTTATGGGTGTGAAATATACCCACAGAATTGATTTTATACGAACGTTTATTCGATCATAGATACAAAAGAACTATGCTATTGAAGAATTCAGTACATTTGTAAACAGGATACAGACTTGTATTTTCCACTAAACATTTTTGAACAAGAGAAAATGTGTACGTCTTGCACGATATTTCTTTATTTATTTTCAGATCTCAGTACTTTACTATACAGATTATAGGGAAATACTTTTGGTTCCAAATAGTGTATTAAGATTCGAAGAAGAATAAGCCATCTCATTAAGTTTGACGAAAAGTAAGATTCTGTTTTCTAAATAGGAAAGCATTCTGAAAATATTTGCGATACCATAAATACTTTGTAAAGTTGATGCTTGCAGACCTTATAAATCCCAAATTATTAAAATCATTAAAATGACATCAAGAGCCCCACAATGAAAAGCCTTGCTTGAATACTCGTATAAAACCTAGTGTGTTTACAATAATTACGGCTGTAAGGGGACATGTCATTAAATAACCAGTCACACTTTTCTGCATGTCAAGTTATTAAATGAAGGCTCAAGCCCACTCCACGTGACACAACCCATTTTCTTCAATCCCTGCAGCCTGAGGCTGTGTGCAGTTGCAGACCTTACAACTCACAACTTACAATACACTTCCTAAACATCAGCCAGATAAGGCATTGTTGGCATATTCAAATTTCTATGTATGAATGCTTTTAAAAATGTATAATATAGTATATATATATACTTGTCCGTCAACCTATTTACTTTTATGTCTGAAACATGTTTCAGTAACATAATATGTTACGCGTAAAATTAAATTCATATTTTTTGATAGCGGAATCTATTTTACTACAAATAGTTATTTTGCATAAGTGAGCGCCATGAATATGTTATTGATGATATTCAGTTGCGTGATGTTTTATTTTCTGAAGCTAAAAGTAGAACTTCGGTTTGCTTAGCAAACCTCGGTCTGTCTGCGTGTTATGATGCCCATGTATTATATTCTTTATTACATCAATTTATTCGTCTAAAATAAAAATCATAGAATAAAAATAGGTCCAATATAGGAATGGAGCTCCTCAATTTGATTTTCCATTGTAAAGAGTAAATAAAAAGTCTAGGTTTGGAAATCCCATACCATTGAAACGAAACGTATTATTCATTTTTATCTTTTATTGGTAGTTCAAGCATTACTGAAAGTTATGTACAAAAAGCGAAAACATGTGCTTTAAAAGCGCATTTTAAACAGTACACATGCTTGTTTACAGAATGACTTGCCAGCTAACCGTCACTCGTAAAGCAGGCTTCTTTTATCAACCGCAAACATTGAGACGATGTTAGGTCATTAGGTGTCAACACGCTGTTTGATTGGTGTTGTACTCCCAGAATTTGCTAAACAGCTTTTAGAACTGCTTGATAACGTTAAGTACATAAAACATGAAAATGATAAGACATTATTCTACATTTGCTTGTAGGTGATATAATGTGTATACGCACATACGGGAACCATTTTGATAAAAAAAGTCAATAAAGGAATGAAAGTATGAAGTATGATTGATCGTTCCAAGGCGGTAACTGCTGATTTTCCTTTTTGTGTATTGTGTCTCGTCTCTATGTTATTGTCACTTTTACCCTACATGTCTTTGTCTAACTGTAGTTTGGATTTAGCACATTGTCAAAGGACGTTCATGCCCATTCCAAAAAATGATAAACTGTATTCAAGACATTTCATTAAACTATTTTTGCTTTTGTAATTAACCCGATTCAATTTCGTAAATTTCAGTATAAATACGTTAATTACAAATACAATGTACATTATTTCGAACAAACGTCGTTAAAATGATTAAGTTGTCATATAATTAATTAAAAAAGAGTTTGAGAACGTTATTAGTAATTCTTGTTATTATTGACACATAACGCTTCTGCTGCCACTGGTAGAATCTTAATAGACTTTCTCTATTTTGTATTGAGTCTCATCACCGTTTAGTTGTGCTTTGAAGTGCCTTTACAATTTAAATATTTACCGAAGTACTCATAGGACTTTGTTATACTTTCTTATATCTTCGTTGTAGTAAAGTAGAAAATAACTATTCTTGACATAAGGCAGAGTTTAAGAATACGCCATCGTGTTAGATAGCATAAACTCTAAATGATGTATTCTTGCTAACCTTTTACACGTCGATGAGAAGACAGAAAATGGACGCAATGATGCATCGTGTTCACAAACATACATTGACATTTTTTGGCATTCATGTAATAGGAAACTACAACAACAACAACAACAAAAACAACAAAAGCGACTGATTTGTCTTTCGTCAAGGCCAAACAGAGGTCAACTGTACAGTAAATCCATTTATACTTCCGGTATGACGACTGTTTCCTTGTAATGGACTTCCTCAGCTGATCTGCAGGAATTTATTCTCAAGAGAGTTTTAAATATGAACAGGCTGGCGTTCAGTTCTGTTTGAGGCTGTTTTTTTTAAATCTGGTTTCTTGTTTTTCGTCCACCTAGTATTAAGACCTTCTATTATTTTCTATATGTTTTCAAAATATTGGAGGGAGAACTCGTCACGTCCATCAATTTCTAGCAACATAAGGACACATTTCACAGAAACCGATAAAGAAAAAAATTGTTCTATAATAAGAATCTGTATTAACTGTTCTTTAACTGCAAGGGTATGAAAATAAGTAAACGGACATTTAAAGTATACACGTGACGTGTAAAACAAATAAAGCAGAACTTTTATTTGTTAAACAACATACACGTCGAACTTTTTAGGTACGGAAGAAAGGTGTTTTAGTTAGATTTGCCGATTTTTATTACCGTTTTTACGCCAGGCAACAACGTGTTGACTCCATGCAGGTATGTTAAATGCATTACTTTTATCATGCTACAAGTACATCTTCTAATGGTTTAAGTTATTCCAATCCGTGTAAGTGCTTAGAATAAATACTCGCTTTAAGTTTTGATTTCTATACAAAACATTTGCTTTCTGAAAATGAAGAGTAATAACAATTGTAACGTTTGTTTTTAGGAAAACTGACGGGTTTTATCCAGCTTTTCTTCTTTCGCGATTTGATTGCATGGTGGATTTGGTTAAATACTGACCTCAAATAGTAAGCGTCAATCCTTTTTCTCGCTGAGTGTCAAATTTAGTTCGATAAGAATATATGACAAAGTCCTATGAGCATTGCAACATATACCAAACTCCGAATTGGTACAGTACAAAGGTATTTCACATGCAAGCCAAGCGATAAGTAAGAAAACTTAGCTGTAAAATATTTTTGCTACTATTGTTTTGTGACACGATGCTTAAATAGATATTAATATAATAATAACAAAATCACAATTTTATTTTAAAGCTTAAAAATTAAGGAGAGTATTAAGTATCGACCAATCGTCAACTTTCTTAACAAGAATGGGTTTTAACGATTAGCATCTCGATACTTTAAATGCATTGCTTTGTTTGAATTAGTACCAATAATGCGTTAACAGTTTTGAACGGGTTAAATAAGATCTCGCGACCTTGCTACTTTACGATGAATGCAGATATTAACGTTGCAGAAAATATCAGCTTGAACTTAAATGGCTTTCTGAAGTTTAAATCGATGATTCGCATTTGCTTTTGAACCATTTTATCAGCAGTTACTTCGAATGGGTTTTTATAGCGTGGTCGGTGTTTGCCTGCATAAAGTCGACTTGTAACTCATCCGACTGCTTAGCCTCTCACCGCGAGGGTTCGAGTCCCGTTTAGGACAAAGGTCTTAATTTGGGAAGGTCGTTCAGCTGTCTTGCGATGAGCCGGTGATTCTACCCAGACATTTAACTGGGGTATTTCGCCACCAAATAGCTCGTCGTCGCTATAATGATCATAATTGGTCGCTTGTTAAAAAACAACAAAAAACAAAAACAAACAAACAACAGAACTCAACTCAACTCAAGCGATTGCAAAATATATAATGTTTCTTGCAATATGATTAACGACTGTCCCCAAAAGGAACATGGCTGTAAAGCTTATTCATCATTTACATGTAGATGGAAAATTGTGTTTTATTACATTTTTCGGAGAAATCAAATTTAATTTATTTTGGCAAGAACTTCTCATTACAGCTTACACTGCTGTTGCATTTTTCAATATCGTTTTTAGATATCTTCCAAACTGTCAGTCTAAACTGGCCATCAGACTTGGTGCACATAGGTTATTGTTGTATTGCTGCAGATGTAAAAAAAACTGTCAGCAGTGTTAGTGCTTTTTTTTCCGTAAATGACACAATCCATTTACACTGCGGCAATTGTTTGGCATTGAGTGTATTTTTTATCACACTGTTGCTTGAGTTTTCAACGATCGATCGAGATTTAATTATTGTTCGCTCCAATCTTTCACGACAATGGTTTGTCAAGCGCCAATTCGAATTAAAATCAAACTTTTTCGAACTTTTTCGACAAAAGTTTAAGATACCAGAATATTTTAAATGAACTTAAAATTATTTTTTCAGTGGTTACTCTACATATCTAAGCACGAAAAGTGCGTATCTGCAAATAGAACTTTTGTTAAAAGTTATTAAAAGAGTCTTTTTAATGTGATTTTTTATCGTCTTACTTATGTACATATAGGTTTTAATTCTCAATAGCCACCTACCTTCCTTTTCTGCTTTGGTCAATGGTTATGTATGTTAAACATCTTTTCACCCAGAAGTATGAGCCACAAAATACACAATTTACTCACCTGCTAAGCTAAATTTACTCTTTCGAAAGAAAATGTTCGCTACAAAACAAAAGTCACGTAGGTTTATTGCAGACACTATATATGTTAACTATAGCATGCACTTTGCAAGATAGTTATATTCATATATTAAATATTCCTTTATATTAGCAAAGGAAATGTCACAGTTTTCTCATCAATGTGTACAAATGAAGAATGTTCGTGTTTTTTAATTGACGTTGCATCAGAAGATTGCTGTATGATCCAGGTTAAAACAGTGCTAGCGGTAAACTTCTCGACTAAAACTGTCTCCTTTAGACTTGTGAAATGGCACATTTTGAAATTCATAGATATGTGTTTTTTTAAAGTTAGTCAAAGACGCTGTTGCCGCAAGCTAAATCTAAGTCAATTGAGGATAAGACCTAAACAGTTATTTGACCACCATATATCATTATTTTAAAAGTGCTTTATCATTCTTATTTATATACTTAGCGGCAAGATAGTCTTACCGATATTCTTGGTATACTAATCCAATAAATAGAACAAGGCTGTCGCAATGATCAAAAAAGCGAAAGTATGAAATTGAATTATATATTTACTTACGACAGAGGTTTGAAGTTCACACATATATTATTATTATTATTATTATTATTTGACAAACGATACAGCATTGTGACAAACGACGTAAGACACGTATAGAAAAATGATATGGCAATGCCATACAGGTCTTCAAAAGATGTTAAAATTCGAACAAGCAATAACCGTAGGGAAAAAATGTTAGTTAAATGTAAAAGTAAAAAATGAATACTGACGCAAAAGAAACAACGAAAAAATGACACCATATGACCTTGAAACCGTTCTCCATCTGCACAGTTTCATTTAATGTATTTACATTATTTATGTACAAGAACATACAACACTAAGAATTTACAAAATTTGGGAAATGAAATAATTCTAAACACCGATGGACGAAGTGTTAATAGGCAGTGTAAATAGAAGTGAGACTTAACGTCGCATTAATGGAAGCAAAGCAATTTTGGAATGTATCTTCTGAATTAGAAACATCTCACGGTTTCTGTCGCACAGCGCCGTACACATCAGACATAGCGTGACTCAGTAGAATTATTAAACCAGATCACGGAAGACGAAAAAGTTTCTCGTACCTAGTTTTCCAAGAGTGTCGGAAGTTTCTTTGATGTGGCTACTTAACCTTTTATAATTATTACAGACTTTTAATTGACCGACATAAATGTATGTACACACTGAATATTATTTAATGTGTCCGTTGGAAATTATAGACAATACGATATATGTACTCTCGTTCTATTTTCTGTTTACCTAAACAGTAACAAAATTCTAGGCTTAATCTTTTGTAAATTTAATAAAAACTTTTTTGTAGCTGTCAATTAGCATGCAAGAGAAACAAATAAAAAGTCTTTAGAATCAGAAACTTGTTAGTATAAATTACACCATATATCTTTTGCACGCAGTCAATAGATATATAGACTGCGCCACTTGTTCATGGTACCTGCTACTACGTTTGGATAGTTTCATTATACAATGCTATAAGCAACTCCAATAGACAAAATGCACAGTCAGCTATTTTTGGAATTAAGTAACGTGACCACTTTACTTTAAAAATCCCATCACACCACCATAATCATATTATTAAACTCTAACGTCTATGTCTAATTTTAGCTGAACTCGCAACCCTGTTTTAATAGTTTTTGAAACAATGTCCTTTTAAATTGATTTTATTCACAATTTGCAATGTCTTAATAAATGAGCTAGTGCTATATACAGCCTTTGCTTAAACTAAAGCGTGGGGATAATACAGGCACTATGTCACAGATTAGGTGGAAGATATTGTTACATGTGAATGAGATGAGCAAACTCTTGGACTCCCTTCAATATAAAAAAGAATATCAAACGAATATCAGTGATGGTTGTTTATATATATAGAGTAAATATAGTTTCTTTTTCTATATAATTTCCGAATACAGAATGTTTCCTCGGAGTAAATAAGTTAAACAAGGATTTAAGTAGCACTTTACATCCGTTAGAGATGTGCAGCGAATATCATGAACTTGTAGGCTAAATTAAATATATGGACCTGTTCATATAGTAGCATTGCAAGATTTTGGGATAAGTTAAACATATTAAATATGAACGCGCACAAGGCAGAGGTTTGACAATTTAAGTAATAAATATTGAAAAGGTGTTTTATTAGACGCTTTCATCATCTGATTATAATTTTCTTTTTTTTTCTATTGACACATTCATTATGTGTATAAGACAGACTTATACCTGGCCAGCCTTGGGTAGTTCTATCTAGAGAATTGTTTGCGGATCTTCTTGAAGTATTTTATAAAAAACATTATGTTTTATAGAAGTTTTGGTATTTACGCATTTTTTCCGGATTCTACAATCGGATTTTTATTGTTAAGATTTAATAGATGATATTTGATCAAATATTAAATATGTCTCAAGATAAAACTGGAAACGGAAAGATATGTATTAAATGTGTTAAAAGGAATGTAATAGTAATGTGTTGGTTTTAAAATACTGTTCGCAGCGATTCTAAGCAGCAAGTTATACATGTATTATTTGACTAACCAAACCATAATTTGAAAATAAGAAAAAGGTTCCATCAACTTTTTCACAGATATTTAAATTTTATCTACCAGTAGACAAAGGCAAACAAGGTAAAGGAAAATGTGACAAAAACACAGAGACGAGACATAACACACATAAAGAAAAAATATCAGTTACCGCTTTGGAACGGTCAATCGGCAAAAGGGCCGACTGGGGTGCTTAAACCTGGTTTGTGGAGCGCTCCAACCTCGCACTTCCTGAAGGTTCTTCTAGCAAACAAACAATGTAAATAACGACATCCCGTCAAAGTGAAACAACTAACAGTAAGCACTTGCATCGGCAGTTAAAACAGATATAAGCTCACTTGTTTCATAATACAAATGAACACAAAAATATCAACCCTTATATAATAATCAGGACATGTCATGTATTAAAAACAAGTCCTCGTAAACACAAAGAAACAAAGAAAACCTGGTTATGTAAATACATATCTATTATCATGAATATGTTCTGTATGCAATGCATAATTTTTGTTTTAGAATAACATTTGCTAGACTTCAGGTCTATTACTGAAAACATAATTGAAAGTACACAAAAAATACTTGATTCGTGACGACTAAAGTAAATACAATCCCACAAACCCTGAGACAAACCTATATCATGAGGATTGTCGATTCATTTCAGAGAATATGAGAGCAAAAAAAGTTTCGATTTTGTCATGATATTAATTGTAAGGATAAAAAGATTAAATATTACAATAATATGTATTTTATGTGAAATGTTTATCGACATATCAAAGTCGCTGAAAAAAGTAGGAGTGATAACGTGACTGGGTGTGGTATTATGCCAGGTGTCACGACATGCTATACACAGTGAAAACAGCATTATATCAGCTTCAGGTGGACACCGTCTCCAGATAACTGAAATACTCTTGGTGGGACGATAAACCCAATAAACAACAAACCATATTAGTAGAATAATAAGGATTAATGGTATAATATGACACAGCTTACATATCGAAACTTTGGTATGCATAAGTACTTACTAATTTAATTGATATTCGAATATTTTCAAACAACGCAAAACATGAGTTTAACTTATTATTGATGTCGTTAAGATATTTTGTATAATCCTAAACAAGATGCATGAATACTTAAAACATCAAAGGAAAATTGAAGTTTTTTTTCTGTGACAATGACAAAAGATGTTGTTTGGATCAATGCAGAATGACAAATATGAAGTTTGACATTATTAATTAATTATACCAGCTCTTAAAACGGACAGGCATGTCCCATTTGATCCAGCATCCAAAATGTACATATATTATCCTACTTGAACATGAAATAAACTTTCAAACTTTCAAAATTAATTTAGGAAAAACAACAACAACTGGTGACTCAATATAAGGAAGCGAATAATTAAATGTGGCCACACTGGTTTTAATAGTGCTAAGTAAATTATTTAAGTCAAATTATTTCATTCAACATATCAGGCCATGTTATAGAGATTTGCAGAATAAATGTACATTTTCAGAAAACCGTATTAGCGTTGTGAATGCCTTTGTGCGCTGTGTATAGCGGCACTATAGCTAGGCGCTTTGTCGTTACCGTTGACCTATATATGGTATGTTAGCGTGCAACAGAAAACTTATATATCACATATACTTTTTCATATAAGTACACGAAGCCGTATATACAAGAATTTTGAACACAACATTCTTTATTATAGCTCGCACTATACGACAGACGTGACGACAATTGAGTGTGACAGATTGTCCTACTGATAAGTTTCTCGATGACAGAGAATTACGTGAGTCTGCAAAATATGTCTGCCATTTGAGTGACATCTAACTTTATTTGCTTAATAATCAATGGCGGTGCCACTGTCGATGACTGTTACCCTAAAAAAATGCTGAGCTCATCTTCGTCGTTACTCCTTGGTTGCAGTAGCATTGGCATTTTCCAACAATCAATCTACGTAAAAAGTAGTCATCTCATAAATAATGCGTTGTAGATCTGATTACATTTGCACTTTTTCTGTCATATTCAGTTTTGCATTAATAATAAAAAGGCAATTGTGATAGCTACGCCATTAGTCGAGACAAAAAGAGGTTGAATAAAATGTTACTTTACAAAATGATACTGTGCTTTAATTTTTAATCTCCAATTTATTTTATTTGTGTAAACAAAACCTGTTTCACAGTATTTAAACAGAAGCAAGATATCGTTTAGTGTTGATGTGAAAAAGAATTAAGCACATCCTGCTCTAAGGAATATTGTCAGATTTTAATATAAATGTCATTTCTGGTAAATCTTGTTTTATTAATGAATCTCATAATTCGAAATCTCTTTGTAATTTTCATAGCAAATGAAATTGTAAACGACATTGTGACATATCGCAATAAACTTTTAATTTTCGTAATTAAAGTATTTTAAGCGTATTACAGACTATTTAGCCTAGATTGAACAAAAATGTTTAGAATTAATCATGGACATAGACAAAGGGTCTGTCTCTTTCTCACTTTTGAATGCCTTTCACTTTACTCTTGTAATGATTAACATCAAAGAAAATAATGAAACTATTTTATGACCTTCTTGTCGGCGTCGGCACAGTTCGGCGTCGGCGTTAGTTAATTGTTTTATTGGGGCCCCTTTCTTGAAAACCGACAAAATTTATCACTTCAGACTTTACATTCTTGTTCAATAATAGCATCAAAACTAATATCCAGAGCTTCTATTATATTATGTAGCAATGAGACAAGATTCTCTGTTTTTATCTTATTACAGCACTATACATATACTTCTACCAAACCTGGTAGCGCAATCGGTAGAGCGTCAGCTTCAGGTAAGGGGAACAAACAGCCCAGTGTCATTCCTACGTCTTATACTTATTTAATAGGTCTATTCTTCCACGGACAAGGACATACGTGGCAATTATAACCACCCTAATAAAGTAAACTTGACTTCTTGGATTTCTTTTCTACGTGAAAATTTCAACTAAACCTGAGTCCTATAAAATGATTGTAAGATTTTCCTTTTGAAAACTAGATTTGAGCATTTTATAAAGATGTTTACATTACTTAAATAAAGACGAAAGACTTCAAAGCTCAGAAAAATGTTACTTTTTCCATTTGCCTGTAACAACCATGATTTTTTCCAAAGACAACATGGCATACACTCCTTATCATTTACTAGTTATGTACCATCACATTATGTTTATACCAATCCCACAGCTCCCACGACAATTAAAAGTAAAATATTGCCCATTGCAAATATTTACTGCAATGCAAATGTTATTTGACACCATGCTTCTATTCTCTATCGACACAAACCTCGACCGTGATAAGGTGTTTGTATCAAGTGTCTTGGTCGTGTTCAGTAAACGAATAAGTACTAGTAGCACAAACACATATCGAGTAGTTTAGTATTTGATGATACCTTTCAGTTCACAAACATATCAACAAACAGGACGTTTAAGACGTTCTTTTGGTGCACGTCCTTTTGGTGCCGACAGAATTGTTGAATTGTGTACATTTACATTTTTAAACATTCCAATGAGAGTAGCTGCGGAGGGGATTGCACCATGACCTGTTGATATATTGATTACATTTTCGGGCTTATTTAATCATCACTGCACAGTCTTAAACATTGCAAATGTAGTTTTGTGTCCACGGGAGTGGGATGCACTTCTGCTTTAACTCCAAGACAAGACGACGAGTTTGCATTGACGTTTTAGAACTTACTTTTCATATTCCATAAAATATATAATCGAAATGACGTTATAAAATATGAAATCACATACTTTGTATCTTACTTTAATTTGCAAAACTATTGAAAAAATATACTGTTATCGTTTGATTAGACTAATCATACATGCAGGGACTAACATCAACTATTTACACCACCATAAATCAGTTCCTGAGAGGTGTACACATTTCACGTACTTCGATGTAAAATTACTCTACAAAACACTGCTAGAACGAGAAAATTACGACATCTAGACAGGTAAATCTTTCGACGCCTGAGGACAGTTACCTTTCAGGATCACTTTTTTTGGCATTAGTATTTTTATAAAATCATATCTTAATAAGCACTTTGTACTTTGCTGTTAGTTGAATATCGATGGTAGATGCATTGCTTTTATGCAATATTTCTAACGGGACATATTTAGAGGCAGAATATACCGAGGTGTATTATTAAGATTATTGATATGAGAAGATATTTTACACTTGAGACAATGTGGCAATGTAACACTGAAGCCCTTTTATTAAAATTCCAAACTAGAAGTGTAAGCCAATGCACTAAATTTTAGTGAAAGAAAATTTCTTGCGTTTATCAGATTTTAATTCATGAGACAGGAAAATAATGTACAATAAAAAACATTGGCGTATTTGTCATCCACAGCATACAAATACAGCTAGTTTCTTTTTTTTTACTTCTGGAAGACCAAGGGTTGCCTAACATTTTTCAGGGTAGTCTTTAATTATTTTTTCTTAGATATATAAACCAAATCTACTCGATCATTATGCAGATCGACATTTTAATCTTTCTTTCGTTTTCTTGTACAGCGGCTTGCTAAACAGACAGTGCATTATTTTGTGCTTAAAATTGAAGTGGAAGACAGGTAAAATAATGGGATTGTCTAATAACATAAAGACAACTATTACTAAACATCAACAGCAACAAAGAACACGACTGTTTTATTTCAAACTACTCACTCATTTAGAACTCTTAGGCTGCCGACGCTTTTATCTGTACATATTGTACACATGTTGATAGTTTATTTTATTTATAGTTATTTTGTTTATATATTAGTTCATTTAATCAGTTTTAACTCCTGATGCAGGAGCTTACTGTTAGTTGTCTCATTTTGACGGGACATTTTTATTTTCACTGTTTGATAGATAAACCATAAGGAAGTGTGAATTTGGAGCGCTCCACAAACCAGGTTTAAATACCCTAGTCGGTCCTTTCGCCGACTGACCTTTCCAAGGCGATAACTGCTGTTTGTTTTCTTTTTGTGTGTTATGTCTCGTCTCTGTGTTTTTTGTCACATTTACATCTACCCTGTTTGCCTTTGCCTAGAGGCAGTTTAGGTTTAAATATATGTGGTTATTTTGATAGGGCTTTGTCTTATTTACCTTTCCATGACAAGAACTGAAGCTGTATTTACTTTCAATTCAATTCGAGGTAATGAAAAACAAATATAAGGGCGCTGATATGTATTTCTGCCTTTGAAAACTATGCGAAGGTAGAATATAATATATTTGTTAAACGACTGGCACACATTTGTTATCCCATTTACGTTGCCGTTTCTTTTTAAAGCTTCCATATTCTCTGAATGTATGTACATGTGTTCAATGTTTATATTCAGAATAAAAAAAATCACCGTTATATGTATTGTATCGTTTAATGTAGAAATGACGCTAAATAAGTACTTAATTTACAGTTGCGACGTTCTCATCGTGTAAATTTTAAGTATCATGTTCAGAGTCTTCATAATTCGCCAGGGCGGCTTAAAAGTTTCTCACCTTGAATTTTCAGGCACAAATATTGAAAGAAAACTGTTAAATGAAGATGAAAAACGTTACTTATTTCATAGACATAAATAACGGTGCCTTTAAAAATTATATTTAAATATTTAGAGTTAAATCAAATTTCTATTTTGTTTACATAATATGCTCCTCTCTATTTATCTACAATAGGGAGAATTTATTGATCATTAACCGCCGACCAAACGTTGAGTTACTTAACACAATAAGGACATATGACGAGTCCAATTAGCATTGCAACATATACTTAAATTTGAAAAGGCACAGGACAAAGGTATTCACATACAAGCCAAATGTAAAAGTAAGAACAAATATGTCGCCAATCTATATCAAAAAGGGCAAACCCAAAACATACCGCCCTGATATAAAGCTAAATGAATGTCTGAACACGACAGGATTTACCTTCTAATAAGTCGATACTTCGTTACCATGACTACGTTAAAGATCTTTACGAAGGATACGGTAACATCTTGGACAAGTTTTGTAAAATAAACGGCCCATTTAACGTTGTACCTTTATTTAAGAGGCATAAATGAAATGTTTGTTTCGACTTAAATAGCTTGTTGAAAGTTAAAACGATACAACGCTATTCATTCGATTCATTTAGTAAGTACTTACAAATAGCAAGTCTTCAGTTATTGTTATTGAAAAGTTTTACTATGTGGAAACGTTGATTTTGTGGGCTTGCAAATTGTGTTCCCAAGCTGTCATTAGTAGGCCTTAGTCTCAGTGGAGAAAACTACTTCTTGAAGCACACTATTGTCTACAATGCACACTGTTGTCAGTATCTCATAAATGTAAAATATGTCGTGTTCCTTTATTCGTATATATATAAATGTTAGGAATGGGACTAGAATATAGTGTCATCCAGTTCCTTGGATATTCTGTTTGACGCTCACAACTTTTTTTAGCTGCTCTATTCCTTGTTAAGCTTTTAACTAAAGCATTTTATCCACACCGAAATGACATTTGGTCCCTTGGCCATAACATACCAATGGCGTGTTCAATGAATTTCTACGAACTTTACACTCTGGGAAATGTTTGTCATTGTGCGCTGTTCAATATTGTTGATTTGTGAATGTTCATGACATGTTGTGACCTTGTAAATTTCAAGCTGGTTCTTTATATGCAAATGGAGGGGCAGAAATACTGATGTGATCTTAAGATAAATATTTTGCTGTCAATGGAATCAGGAAGCCTCTTGCAGCGACTAAACGCAGATATATCTAAAGATTCTTTTCAAAAGGTTATGCTATCGAAGGTTATATTAAAATAAGTTCATTTATTAACTTAAACTTACAAAAATACCACTATTCTATGAAGTCATTATCAATTTATAATCTGACGATGGTATACGAACTAGATTCTTACAGTTCGTCAGAAAAAAAGAGTGCTTATGCATGTTTAAAGGACGTAACTATGTATGGCATTTATTTATTTCATTTTGTTAATATTATACATCTTTGAACGTGATACTATAGTGCTTTGCAAAAAGCATGAGGCGAAAATTAGATAAATCAAATTTAAAAGGAAATATAATTTCGGTAAAACAATGAACACGCTTCAAAAGAGGATGAAATGTCCTTTCGTTCTACATATTATTTATATTTCATTTCTCACGTGATTTGCGTTAAGTAATTGTGAAATAAGGAGTTGTTGCATGTGAATTTGGGACAGTTTATCGTGTAAAATTATATGCAGACTAGTTTATGTTTGTGCAATGTAATATTTCATTGCATTCAAGTCTAAACACATTTCACAATTTAATTATCTAAAAACTGAATTTATCTCCTATTACTTCTTTATCGCTAGACATTTAATTATTTTTCATTCTTATCTTCTACGACGATTGTCTATCAAGCGCGTTATTTTTTAATGGAAGTCAACTTTCTAACCATATCTTAAAAGGTCGAGACGTAGTTTCAATTGTATTTAAATGCTGTGTTCGGTAGATGAGCTAAGTGAAGAAATATTAAGCTGAAACAGAAATTTGGGTTAACAAAAACATTAACTGTGTCTTTGTAATGTGTTTTGTCAAACGTGTATCTAAACTACATTAATATCATTTTAATAAACCACTTGCATTCCTTAACTATAATGATTAGAGGCATCCGTAAATATATTTAACGTAAGTTAACTAGTTAGCGTACTGATATAATTGTATATACTTTTATAATATGTTTATAAATGTATACAATTTAAGCAACGGACAACAGAGTTTTATGCATACTGCCGTTTAATCTAAGAGATGTCCTGCGATCTAGGGATATTTTAAGTCAACGGTATTTTCTTGTTCTTTAATTTCAATTGGATTAACTAGCTTAAATGCTTATAAGAACACAACATAAAAGTACATAATTTTTCTACACTTTGCTTACGGTATTGGCTCCATATTGACTTATATATACAACGCCGTTTGTGGCACATTTTGCAATGATCAATAAGAAAAAATATAACTTTCCAGTTAAAAAAATAGTCCATTAAAACAGTCATGATGGATGATCAAGTCAATCAATTGACTTCTCCGAAGAAATCCTGAGTATTATTTTTTAAAGATTTGGATATGTACACACATATATACAGTCTTGTAAACCTTTATTTCCATTTTTACTTTTACAGATTTCTCGTTGTATACCTATTTTATACATCCTTTTAGGAATCTTTAAGATGTTAAGGTGACGCTTAAAAGTATATTTACAGAGGTTATAGCATCATAATATGTTAAATTCAGGGGGATATTTGCCATAAAGAGCAATATCAAAATGTTATATTGTTCTCAGTCGTGTGTTCCCTTATTTCATTGAGTTTTGTACAGATTTCATTTTGTATGTTTTCTTAGCTACATTATTTTGGGTCATGAATTACACGACATTGGATAATCTTTTAATGATGAAATTTGAAATCGATGCTCCTATGTTAGGCGATAGTTCTGTCCAGACAAATGTGTGGGAACGTAATTATAACAATGTATATATAGTTTTTACCTGATTATTCTCTATTCACATTAAACTTCTTTGTATTCGGTGCCGTATGACCTCTTAAGTGTCGGTGTGCCGTAAAACCAAAATAAACCAACTAACAATGTAGATACATATATAATATCTCAACATTGTAGGAATTATGCGCCCTATACATGTATTTCCTCAATCAGATTCAACTTTATGAATTGAATATGTTACGGTTAATTAAAACTGAATATGGCTTAAGACATAAGAACTTAATTTAGTTATGTTTGAACGCGTAAAACATGATATGTTTGCCATTTTTTTAAAATAAGTAAGCGACGGGTTTTTTTTTCGTAAAGTAAATACATTTATTTTACGCCAGATTTGATCTTTGTCAAGTTATCCTACTCCCTAAACTCAACAGCTATTGTGCGTGAGGAAAAAGTAGACAATATTCAAAATAATTGAAAAGTATTCTGCCGGGAAAGACATGTCGTAAAGTGACTGTATTGTCAAATATGCACATATGTGGTTATGGAAATAATGGAAATAAAGGCTTGCTCACACGAAATTGTTTTATTTGCTATGCATACTTTTTGTTTTAAGTTCTCACTTGCAAAACATCAAACATTCTATTGAACACGAACATGTAAATTCATTTTCATATAAATGATCTGTTTTGATATAAAATGACATGCAAATTTAGATGCCAGAGATGCTACAGTCATAGAATTACTTGCGTATGATATTAATATGCAACAATATCTAGCCAATGGCAATCAAAATGCGTTCTATTTTTTGACCGGTTGTAAAATTTGAACATTTTAAAGCTAAAACTAGATTTTATTTTGTTAAATAGCAAATATAAATTAAACTATTTGATGATAACTTGCTTTTATTATTTTGCTTTGATATTATATTGCCCTATATTATTGGATAAGGTACTTACTTGCAGCATCATTTATGTTTAGAAAATGTACATCTCCCTGCATCATTTAAGTATTTCATGAAAGTTACCGAATAGACGATGTCTATGGTAATGTAATATATCGTGTTATACAGGCGTATCAGTCGAAGTGTCTTAAAATAGCTAGTATCGCATGCCAATAACACTACATTTTAAAAAGAAACATGATTACCTCTGTGGCGATGTCTAGCTTCTAGACAAATAACTTTCCGCACAAAAGATGGCTATTCCAATTATGGTCAACTTGCAAAAAGAAACAATACTTTATAAATGTTAATGTGTGTTTCGTTGTTTGCCGATCCTATAGGAAATTACAGTACATTGATGAATTTTGATATCAAAAAAGATTTAACATGGTACAGTTATACCTAAAATTCACAATTATGACATTTGAATTTCTTTTTCGATACTCTTACGGAAAATTCATATCGAGTAAGAAGCTACTAAACGTAACTTTTCGAAGTGCTCGAAATTAATTGTCGATAATATTTGTGCATATTTTGTCATATTTGTTGTCGGTAATATTATACCTTTATCTACGTACAGTACAATATAAAAGAGATAAAAAAGAAAAAAAACCCATTTCAACCTGAACATTATTTTTGGCCGCATCTGATCGCTTCCTTTAGAAAAGAATAATATAAAATACAGTCTGTTAAATTATAACGAAAGAATAACAAAGACGAGACAAAACGTTAAACGTCAAACCGATAATATTATCTACGTCAGCTCTGTCAATGGATCCTATTTGACTGTTTGTAATAACGCAATCCTTATCCAATTTATTTCTAGAGCACTAAATACATGTAAATCTATAATGCGCACTAAACAGTTAATTTATCACCAAGATTTTGTCCGCGTTTTCTATTAAAGTACGTAATAGCTTTCCTGTTTTTGGAGTTAATAATGGAGATCAACTATTCTAGGTAATTAGTCTTTTGCTAATGTAAATAAGGATGTTTGTTTTCTATGAAAAGTGGTTGCTTTTCTTTTAATGATAATAGACATGCATATGTACAGTAGCATAAATTGATAAAAGATACCACACATTTTTATTCTAGACATATTCCGTATTCGCACACTAGTGTGCTCTTAAAATGCATCTATAAATGCGCCCGGTTTGCAAAGCCAAGACAATGTTTTAATTTTTTTCCAATTAATTTCTGGGAATAATTATAGTTTAATATAAATAACAAGTTAGTGCTCACAAGCAGTTTCACATACAATCACCACTTGGTTTTTGGGAGAATTAAAGTAACCCTTTAGCCATGTAGCACAACCGGACCTGGTAGCGCAATCAGTAGAGCGTCGGCTCAAGGTACGGGATGGCCCGGGTTCGATCCCGGGCCGCGACATACCAAAGTCGTTAAAAATGGTAGTGGTATAGCTCCCTTGCTAATGCTCAAGCAAATATATGGGTAGTTCCACGACTGGTTGGCCCGGTGTCAGGATAATGTGACTGGGTGTGGTATCATGCCAGGTATTCACGGAATGCTGTGCACAGTGAAGGCAGCACTATATCTGCTTCAAGTGGACACCGTCTCCAGATAACTGAAATACTGTTGGTGGGACGATAAACCCCAAAAACATGTAGCACACTTGGACTAAATAAGCGAGAAATAATCTATTGATGATTGACATTTTTTTGACAAATGATTAATGATCGCCACAACACTCTTATGTTAGATTCGCAATTTAATCGTATCTGCAGCGGTACTGCTAGTAATGCACGATTCTAACAACACACAAGTGATGGCGTATTTTGTCGTATGTTATAACGATTTGCTTTTATAACATTTTTGGTTTTTCAAAAAGAACAACACACAATCACTCTATGTAAACAAAATTATCCATATAATGTGTTGATTTTCCGTATGCGTACAGGAGATGCTTTTTAGTTATGTATTTTTTGTCTCGCTTTGCTTCTTTCCTGGACGACTTTCTTCAAGAATTCTGGTATCTTGTGAATATTTTCTGAATGAGAATATTAGGAAGAGCTAGACGTACATTCTAGCACACATTTCTGCTGTCTTATAGATGTGACGATTATTGCTTTTGACACATTATCCGCCTTATAAGTTTCTTGATGTAAGAGCCTGTCGTCGGCCTTCATTGTTTGTCTAAGGACTGGCAATATTCGTTATGTTGAGAATTATAGTTATGCACAAAGTCACCAGACGTTACTGAAATTGTTGCTAAGACAATCATGGTATTCTTCAAAATAGCCTTTCATTTGATTAGTCAAACATCATTCCATTTTTTTATCTTTTGAAATATAATCATAACAAATAGCACAAAAGAAGAGGTAGAAAACAATAGTCTTGTTCGTATTTCGTATGAAAATTTAGGGAACCGGTCAGAAAAAAAAAATCTTCTATTCGTGTTCGTGTTTTTATGAATATTTGGGAATCTGGTCGGACAAAATATATTATTGTTCATGTCTTATGTGGATATTAAGGAAACTGGTAAAAAAATATATATATATTTTATTTGTTCCTTACAATAGTCAGAATCCGAATATTAGTTCTGGTCTCCTACATTGTATATTGATAGGATCCGACAGAAATTAAATAACATTGGCCATCTCGTTGTTAAATTTATTTCGAAAGTAACAATAATTAAATGCAAATATTGTTTATCAGTGTATCCTGGACAAATGATATTAACCCGAATTAACATAAGATGGATTATTTCCTACTTCATTAAGCATAATATAATTTATCCTGAAATAACGCCACAAACGTTTAATATTTGATTAAATTTTAGCTACATATAGGCGTATATGGCCGAAATGGATAAATCAGGGTCATGTGTGCATCTCTGGCCACAATAACGAACGACCGATTCCAAGACCTTTGTTTATGTTGCTATAGGCTTACAAGCTATCTTTTAATGGAGATTCTTAGATAAATTGTGCCAATAAAAAATAGTCATACAAGGTGTGTTAAGTCTTCCTCTGCAGATATAAAACATATTTTAGTCGTTATATTCAATCGGCAACCCTATTGACATATGGCTTCTGATTTTGATCTCATGGCAATTAAGAACTTTTTCTTTCATTTCCGACATGTTCAGAACCGTATATATTTTACAGGCTGGAGGTTGCATTAAAGATTTTCCTCGTTTGCTTGTAAGAACGTTTTAAAGGGTCACCTGCCCATTGATTAAAATCAGCTTGTTTGGAACGGTCCATCCTGAGAACATAGACAAATTAATGTGTCCAGGCGACAACCGCATGCGTACCGACATCTGTTAGAGGCAAATATTACACCTAACAATATTTTTACCGGTACCTGTACAGCATAAGATGCTTGTGAATATATATTTTTTGTCAGTCAAAACAGGATCACAAGATTATAATAGCTAAGGAAAGAAAGCTTGTGTCTGTACTAAAAACAGGTCAGGTAGTAAAGCCGATGTATAAACAATGAAATCGTCCTCCATGTGTGTGGGCCATAAGATAAATGTACAACGTACGTGTACCTGGTTTATTACACTATTTATCAATAGCACACAAATTAATAATCAGTGAGTAAATGGCTAAATAAATGAAAAATAGATAAATAAATAAAGAAAGAAAGAAAGAAAGAAAGAAAGAAAGAAAGAAAGAAAGAAAGAAAGAAAGAAGAAAGAAAGAAAGAAGAAAGAAAGAAGTAAGTGTTATGCTTTGCGATAAGCTATCAATAGAGAAACCAAACACATTTCCGGACAATATCTTGAAGTAGTAAGCTAGCAAAACTGACAGGAACTTTGACATATTGCATGATGTCGATTTCGTTTATACAAGATAAAGGTTGTCCAGAAAAAAGGGGCTGGTTGTATATGTAACAGCAGTCATTTTCTGTGTTGTCTGTGATGATGATGATGATGCTTTGCGGATATACAGTTTATACTTATATGTTGTACAAAGAAAACATTCATGAGAAGGTCACGGCTAAGCTACTAGTCAACGGTAGTACTGTTTTGCGCAATAAAAGGGCATCAAAACAACAGCAAAATAATGTTGTTATTGAAATAACTAAATTTGCCGTCAATCTTAGTGTTTGTGTGCGAAAGCTAAGGTATCCCTTTCCGTCAGATTAATTAATTTAACACTTGCTGATTATTGTCCCATTCATCACGATATCAAACCCGTCCTGAATGACAGATTTCAACTCCACTGTATGAGAAGGAAAGTAAGATGCGCGAGAAAACAAGATAGTTCAGCTCACACATTGGCTGTAGTATGTTGATATCATTTATATAGTATAGAGAGCGGTTGAAATATATTTATATAGTATAGAGAGCGGTTGAAATATATTTATATATATATATTGTGCGGCGAAACTGTAGAATCAAATGTATTATTAGAAACATTAAAATGACGGTAAACGCAGAGAATAACGCAACTTGAATATATACCACATTAAATGTTTGATCATATATTGTTGTTATTTGTTTCATTGAAGCTCAATCACGGTCATAATAGCTATCCTAGGTAAGTTGGAAGACATCTCACCACATGTACATGTATGGATTAATACCCAAGAGGTTAGGGGCTGAGGAATAACAAGTCGGCTCTAACTGCCCTGCCTCAGGCGCCCCCTCTTAGATGTCCCAAAAGAATGATAGAATTTATTTAAGAAAACAAAACCAATGTGAAAAGTACGAGTATGTAAAATCGTCTTAGCAACGTTTCCAGGATCATACAAACCATACGCATAAAAACTAGTCACAACAAAAAAAATAAAGTGGAATTGCGAAGTAAAGTTTCAGAAAAGCGCAAAACTGATAATGGTTGTCGTGTAAAAATTCGAGTGACAACGTAATTATGCTTGGTATTTTTCAAGTCGAGTTTCCTTCCATTTGTTGATATTGCCGTATAAATGAACGTACGAATTGACAGGTGTCAGTAAAAATGTCCTTTTGAAGGATGATATTAATAAAAAGGTCAATGTCTTGATATACTAAAACACGATGTTTCAAAAGGAAACATAACTCTTTGTTATTCTTATAATTGTGGGTACTATTTTTTGCTTACAATGCTATCGTATTAATTCAGAATTAAGGACAGAATAAACAAATGTCCAGCTCAACAAGGTCGTACAACCTTGCTGATCTTATCCTTGGTGACCCACAAATTAATTCTTTCATGACAAGCAATATGTTTACTATTGGAACGTTGATTTACAATTTGCATATTAGAGAACAAAACAGTCCGTAGAAGCCACCAGATAGTATCCGCTGCACAATACTTACAGCAAACATACAGACCTAGATATTACCGAATGTTTTACGAGGCTTTAACATCTCCTAAAATATTCGTATTAAGCAATTAATGTGGTGGCGCATGTTATGTAATAGGATCAACATAAGCTACATGTTTATGGTTAAACACGTTTATGGTTAACAAATAGCGTGTCCATCGGAAAAGCTGATCCACGTATTTATGTTTGCCGATGTATGCCAGTATCAAAGTTTTAAAATTGACGTATTTTAAATGATATTTTCTGAAATCTTCAGAAGAATCATTACACTAATTACTGAAATTGTTTGACGAAACATCAATTAATTAATGTCTGTAAATTTTACCATTAATAACAAGACGTAGTAAATAATATCCGATCGTGGATATAACGCGTACATATTGTACATATGTTACAGTTTTGTTATTTGGCACATTTTTGTTACTTGGCACTGTTTTTTTATTTAACATCTTTTGTTATTTAGCGCATTTCTGTTGTTATTATAACACTGGCGCATTTGTTACAATTGTGTGCTGGTGATATCTTTACTATTGATGTGACAGTGATTCCAGTAAGAGTTTAAATTGACTTCCAGATAAATTGTCAACCGACACGAAATATGTTAATCCTTGCAGACAGGCCTTTCTAGCAATCTAATACGTTTTCTATACGACAGCTTCATGAGATGTCAATACCATTTTACTGTTTTAGAGACGCATTCGTCAGTTTATTTATGTGCATGCATTTTCTTGATAGGTCATACCAACAACACATTGTGTTGTACATGGCAGTTATGTTGTTGTTCAAAGACTATCATATGTGTACGTCCATGGTCTGGGTGCGTGCTTATTACAGGAAACGCAGATAAATGAGTTAGATTACCAGTAATTAATACATTTTGAAGAAAAGCGGATGACAGGAATTATTGTAGCTTTGTGCGAGGTTATATAAACCATGTGCGTTTATTGCCGTTTGATAATTTCAGAAAATGTTTTTAGATATAAAATCTTGGACAATACAAACTTTTTCAAATGAAATTAAAAGAAATGTAGTATTTTTATGTATATATTAGATGTAAAATGTAACTTACAAGTTTGAACAATAAAAAAAATTAATCACGTATCACACACATACTGTTGCTCCACATAATAAGTGAACTAGTAAATAAATATATATATTACTTGACTGGGAATACAGCTATTCTGGTATGCGGTGCATGACTGATGATTGTTCGTGATTTGTAATAATTCCTTTTATATACAAATCCATCGTCTTTGACATGTTACCCATGTTAATTAACATTAACACAAGTAGACATGTGTATTGTTGTACATTACAACGTTGTAAGACATTCTGAGACAAGAAACTATGCTAAAGTTTTAACTGTTGGAATAGACAATGTCTTATAATCATAACAACAACTTGCGTGGAACAATATACTTAAAATACCTTATAATAGGGAGCTTGTGTATGATGATTTATCGACGTATTATCCACAACTTTTGAATGAGAAGAATAAACTATTTAAAACGTGTACTCAAACTTTATTCCCAGGAAAATGCGGTTTTATAACCCAAGTTTTGAAATTGTCTTTATCCTTAAAGAAGACAACATATGCTAATTATGACAAGATAATAGAAGATCTATTATGACAGTATCGTTTTACATGTATCTAGAGATAAATACAAAATATTTAAACGTTCAATTAAAAATAATATAAAAAGAACATATGTTTATGAGATAAAGCCATATTTCAAAATGGCTACCGTTGTTGCTTACCGTTAAATGACAGTCCTTAAAACAAAGCCATTGAAAGTCATAACGCTACTCAATTTCAATCATAATCTGGTATAGTGAATTTCAGTGCAGCTTGAATGACCCGATGGTAATTATAGTCTTGAGAGACTCGACAGCACAAATCTTGAGTATCATACATTCTTCAAGTTGTTTTTTCAAGGACGTCACTACCTTCGTCATAACTTATCAAAGAAGACATCATCGCTTGGACATTTTTTTTTTATTCAAGTCGGGTTTCTTTTCATTGCTTGCATTTGAGAAACCCATCAGAAATTGCTATGTTAGAGCACCCCAGTCGGTCCATATTGTCGCCTGACCGTTCCAAGTCGGTAGCTGTCGGGTTTGCTCTTTTTTAAATGATTAATTACAAATTTGTTCTAACTTTTACATTTGGACTGCATTTCAATACCTTTGTATTGTGCCTTTTCAAATTTTGTGTATGGTGCAATGCTAATAGGACTTTGAAATATTTACGTATTACATGTACATAGGAGTGCTGCAAAGGTAGCACACGGCATAACAGTTTGAAACGTATTTCTCTTTTGAAAGAATATTTTTTTTTTTTTAAAGGGGCATATATAATTCTGTCACATTAAAGCAATACTAACCATTGTGAATATATTTGATCGGATAATTGGCAAATCAATGTAGACCTGACTCAGTGCACCCAAGTCTGACCAAAACAATAGTTTTCGCTTTGAATCTGATTTAATTTCCAGTAAATGAAATCTTGAAAATAGTCCATCAGTGTCCGAATATATCTACATGTATAACATAAGTTTTGTTGAAGACTTTTGTGAAAATGTACTAATCGCAATGTATATTTAAACCGCATTTAATACATTTATGAAATAACTATACGTTATTATTCCCAATGTACAACATGCAGATTTCACAAAAACATAATCAAGCATTTTCTGACTTGGAGTAATGCAAAAAATGTGAAATGTAGTTATTAAATAAAATTGTCTATAAATAGGTGATTTGAAATTGGGCAAATATGACTTTCCTCAGACAAATAAAAGGGTCAATATCAAATCACTTATTTATTGACATACGTACATGTATAATAGCATAAGTGTCTGTAGTGACTATATTAAACAAGATGTCCGTGTGCGAATCCAGCAAACACATAATTATTTTTATATTTTTTGTTTCTTTAAATGTTTAACCATTTTCATTGTTGTTTTTTTTTTGCAATTACTAGCATATTGTTACTCCGATATTTTAATATATATTTCAACGTTATATTAAAAATTGTTTAAAAAAGAAAAGCGTTGTGTCGGGGAAGGTAGAACTATGTATTTATCAGCACATACAAATAAACATACTTTCAGTTACACGTACGCCAAGCAGAATTATGAAATATGTTTAACGTTTACTTTCTATAACTGACCGCTATTAGGTTAAACAGTCTCTGTATATGTCACACGTTTCTCTGTTTATAGCATTTATTGTAGCAGTACATCCACTGAACTACAGTTAAATACTCGTAATTATATACATGTTTTGTTCATATATAATTTAAAATGCGTTTATATTCATAGATATAAATTCAAACTAACACATATGTTATTGCGCATGACTTGAAATATAGTTAAATCCATTCGGATAAACGAGTGAAAAAAGCACCACATGGCTATCAATTAACCAAGGCACGCATTACCTTTTCATTTTTGACTCTTTGGTATCCGTCATTTTACTGCATTGCAAACATTCATAATACTTCTTACTCATTGAATTATATGAAGTTGATCTTTCTTGGATCAAAATAGCGTCATTTGTACGTCAATTATTAGACATAAATGGGTGGATGCCAGACTGGGAAGCAATTTGTCACAAACACCCCTGCGGCAACAACGTACCAAAATGTGTTTCCCCATTCCAGAAATGTATCCCATTGTATTTCACGGTGTCATCCACCGGAAGATACAATCATAATTTTGGACAAGGCCCAACGCAATTTCGGAATGATTGTAGAAGTCTGAAATATCATTGGAAGCGATTCATGCAATGGAGTTAGTGTAAATCGGATACGGTTCGTGTACAGTTATGCTTGCTTAGTTAGAAAGGCAATGCTTTTGTTGTTCGCCAAAATCAAAACTTATTATTATATGCCTATAAAACGGTGAAGTTTTCCCAGCAGATACACATTGCTAGTTTAGAAAAAACACTTATGCGATTAGAAAAATCACATTATGAACATCTAAATGCAGAGCAAATACAATTGGATAAATTTCGTTAATGATTTGTTTATATTTTTAAGGAAAAAAAACACGGACCCCCACCCCCAATATATGTGGGAAAAATCATATTACAGATTGTGTTTACTGGATACTTTTTTTCCACTTAACAGATTTCCCTTTTTACACTGAGACTAAAGAATCTGTCGGCTTAAGATGTATTTAAGCCATATTTTTCCCATTTCTATTTTTTCTTGTCTGTAAAAGTACTTGTTTATTCTTTAGTCTGAAGATTTTTTTTGTAATTCTGATCGTTTATTTTAAACTTAAAATAAAAGTATCGATAGTGTTTAAAACTTCAATCTAAACGACTGAACTTGTTGTTGTCAATTGGTTTTTCAGGTCCTTTCTATTGTGTAAAGTTCTTTCTATATTTTTATACATGAATTGCAATTTCTTTTTTATTTTCCTTAAAATTACTTAAATAGAACTTCAGAAAATCTAGCTTTTAAGAATAGTAAAATGCAAAATTTTCATTCATACTGAAAGAAGATCTAATCATATAAGTCCACGTCATAGAGCATATTCCACTTCTGTTAGTTACCTTTCCCAGTTCTGGCTTCCATAAAAATATATTCGGAAGTGCATTGATGCAATCCCCTTTGAACCGGTGTTAGTACCCCATTGATTGCACTTGCCGGCTGACTTCAGGAGAAGATGGTGGCTTTTGGATTATATTAATGAGTGTAATATCTTGTCCCGACGTTAATCTGACATTTTTATTTTATGTTTTGTATCTCCGATTTGTATCTCTGACATTTATATAACTATGAAAGTTGTATTAGACGATGTGTTGTACTTACAGATTCAGGCATTTGATAAGTAAAAACTATTACAAAAAGCGAATAGATACAAGCGGTTTACATCCTTGCATGTTCAGTTAGGCGTCTATACAGTTGGTTCTTTAAGGTATTTAAAAAAAAACAACATAGTTTAAACTCCTTTTCCCTGTAGATCGTATCTGTATACATTACCCCGACACGCGATATAGGTATGGAATAGCCAGAAATATAAGACAATAAAAGTAGTTATAACTATTACAGAAACATGAACCGTGTTTGTTTCTGTTAATGTCTGGGTATGTTTAATCGACATAAATGCATACAGACGTCTATGAATAAACATGTAAACATCAACATATCTAGCTTATATTGAGACACAGAAACCACTTATCCTTAGCCAGTATATTCCCAAAGATGCATTTCTAATTTTATGAAGTCGAATTTCTCTTATGTCTTTTTTTCAAACTTATCTGTGTTTCTTTCCAGAGGACTGTACGTCAAAGAGATGATAAAAAAAAACAACACTTGTCCTACATTTAATTTTATATTATACACGGAGTTTCTTTATAGGAGACAGTAAACATGTTTGTATGAAAAACTGTTGACCGCGGCTGTGTATGTTGTAATACAACAATTTACTGTCTCCTTTAAACGCATACTATTTATTGTTTTGTAGCATGCAAACCCAGATAAAGAAATGAATGACTGATTCAAACACTGAGTAACTGAACAAAACTTATCACAGTCAACACTGTCAATAATTAATCATTATAAAAAGTAGAAAAAGGTAATAACATTAACGTTTGTTTTATTGATCTTGATAGTTAGTTCTGATGTAAGACACTTCAGATTTGGGACTAATTTCTCTTTAGTTTTGTTTTCTTACCAGTTGCTGTAATATTAAATTGTATTTAAGATTGAGCATGAACACAATTTAATACATTTGAGGTATTTCTTGAGTCAGTTCTTCATCTAATTACATGTAGTTCTTAATTAAAATGTACTTTTAATAGAAAATGCTGTTAGACGCATTGTACTACAATTTTGCACTTTTAAGATAGACGTAACATTCCTTGAGACAAACGGAAAAGGTCTCGTTATAAGTTTCTTAGTGACAGAAAGTGTTGTTCACATTTTGTGTGTCCCAAATTGGACCATTACCTGCAGCTACATAAAAGTGTGTTGCACAATTCGAGTACAACTCTGTCGTTAAAGGTTTTTTCTAAATATTCTTTTTGAAAATATTGATAACTATCCAAGTTTCTGTATCTGTAGATATAATCATGGATAGTCAGGACATTGTGAGAACGTGTTGTGACAAACAACGAGCTGCACATCTCAGTGTATTGATTGACCAGTATACCCCAATTCTTGTTTAAAGCTAGAATGCTACTCACTGTGACTTCGGGATGTTTGTTAGGGTCTTTCTATTAGCAAGATACTCACAACGTTTCTCTTAATGACCTAAATAAATCTTACATTAGATAAAAGATCATTGAATCTTTTCTTAAGGTGTCGTCTTTAAATCATATTAAATTAAGTTAGCCATTGTTGTAGACGTTTCGTGTTTCGTGACAATATGTCTGTACACGATATTAACTTTTTAATCCTTGGTACGATACATCTTTACTGAGACATACATGTCTGAAACGTTATGTTACCCATTGTGTTTAAGTTCACCTGGATACATGCATAATATATCAACAAAACTACACATGCACACAGTCAGTTAAGGTCGTTCAACAGTCCCCCCAAAACACCATCAGACATGGTACAGTATTACTCTTGTTTCTTAATGAAAAACAAATAAGAAACATATTAATTGTAGTATCCGACAGTTTGTTTATATCAATTACATGTAACGATAGCTTACCACTGTTTGGTGAACTTTTGGCATACTTTTAAAAAATCATACTTTCACCTTAGCAAAGACGACTCCGACACTACATGTACCTCAATTGCTAGACAGTACAAATCGTAAAATAAATGTTTGTTAATATTAATTCTTAACAAATGTATAAAAACCCACGATGGTAATTTCAGCTTAAAATAGATATCGACGTCAGAGTGGATTACCCGAATGATGATATAAAAATATCTGTCAGCTGTCATAAAAGTAAGTGGTCACGTGGTTGTCTTTGTTTGAAAGTAGCTTACTATGCAGGTGGCGCAGATAGGAAAAAATATATTTGTGACGACAAGTAGTCTGTTTTGCTTCACTAATTTATGCAATAAGGACAGGAAGGACACGCGGTCTAAGATACATTTGCTTTTGGGTGTGAAAATTAACAAGAACAAAATGACACACATTTATCATATTCCTCGGGTAGGATCGGGTTGGGATACATATCAGCTATTCAATTTGTTTTGCAGTTTGGAAATATTGATATTGTAGCAGTCCACAGGTTTCATATACCTAGTAAAATTTATTATTTTGTTTCTTTATCAGTATTGACCGTTTTTCAATACAATCTCATATAAAAATGCCAATGGTTCGATTATTCGGAGACAACGACCTATACAACCTTGTCAGACTATGCTCATACAAATTTGCTAAAAAAGAAAGTGCACTAACCTTATACATGGTTGTTGTGTATATTTCACATTTCGATTGTCTCATATGTCGCGAATACCTTCATATAAGATATTCGTTTAATTATCTCAATAAGAATATATGACAAAGTCCTATGAGTATTGCAACATATACCAAACCCCGAAAAGGCACAGAACAAAGGTATTTCACATGCAAGCCAAGCGAAAAGTAAGAACAAATTTGTGATGAGTCACTTAAGGAAAAGAGCAAACCCGACAGTTACCGCCTTGGAACGGTCAGTCGGCAATATGGACCGACTGGGGTGCTTAAATCTGTTTTACAGAGTTCTAAGAGAAACCTTAATGATATTGTAAATACATATTTCATAGTCGTTAATCTAGAAACTACCTATATTTCGAATTACACATGTTTCCAAGCAAGTGGTAGAGCATAGGTTTCAGGTACGCCGTGCTTCATACACGAACCTGGCCTGAGAGAATACACACTCTTTTAATTGGAAGTGATATAGCTTCTTTGTATAGCTTCATCTAATATGTGGTGCACTAATGGTCCGGTGTCAGGATAATGTGACAGAGTGGGCTGTCATATCATATTTTCACGTCTTTATTTGCACTTTGAAAGTATAACTGAACACTAAAGAAATGTAAGCCCAACACAGTTAACATTATTGTTACATATTTTTCATACTTCTAGAAAATTGTGCTTTAATATAAGTCTATATCACCATTTAAGGTCATGGTGCTTCTAACCACATGCATCAATTTATTTTAAAAGATAATGTAGATTCATTTTTATTTTCCAGCCAATTTAGTAGACTGGTCATACTACTCCTGTTTAGGTTTTGCAAAGAAAAATATTTTAAGTAAAAATGCAAACTAGCACATCAGTTCGTTCTCTGCTTTTTCATTTTACTGCCTGGTAAATGGCATGCCAGATTAAAAAAGTCCATACGCGAGTGCATCTACAAGCATTTTTAATACAATGTCAAAATATTAGTCCGTTTTCCCAAGAGCCATAAATAGTATTGCATCTAGAGAAAATATCGATGTTCAATGCGATAGATTTTACCTTTCTTTTATACTTTTGACAATATCGTGACTAAGAAAAAAACATGTCTCGGCAAATCTTCCTTTCGTTTCAACAACGATTCCAATAACATTTGATATTTTCTTCCAGACAAATTGCCACCCCACACGAAACAACTGAGCTGCTGCATGCATTATATGCACGACAACTCACGTGGTATTTCATAATTATTCTACCAGTTTGAACACCGTAATGCTACAAAAATTTCGAATTTGCGGTGGATCTTGACAAAAAAGTATATGATACATGTATAGTATTTGTTTGTATGCATGGTAAAGTTGCACTCTAGAAATCATTCCGTTCTTAAAGGGCTAAGACAAATCTGTTATGGTACATATACTGTGGTTTTACTTTAGGCTCAAGCATCATAGAAGGCTTGATCAGATTTTAAAGAAGGCCTTGCTGTTACAAATAATCATATAAATTCTATTCTGAGGCATGTTTGTTAACGAACAAATTAAAATGTTAATACTAGGAAATGATTTGCAAAACATTATTCTTGAAAAAAAAATATAGTGAAAGTTTGAGAGAAAGATGAAACAAATTAAAAGTTTTTGCCAGCTTTGTCGGTCTAATTACTGCTTTGGTGAAGTTCAGTAATCCTATTCACACGCATTCCGTGCTTTTGTAAGGACAAATAAAATCGTCTAAAGGAAATATTTCTCGCACATATGTTTGACATGAAAATGTAGTTGGTAATTATAACTCTTATAAGGAAACAATTATAAATGTGACGTCCATGTCGTTATAATCGCAAATATACCTTTGATACACAGAGATGATATTGTATAAGTGTGGCTTGGATTTAACAATTTCTCTAATAGGTAATGATATTTTCCCATATCATGCAGACACAGTAATTTAATAGTATATTATTATGTTTGTTGCATAAAGAAGTTACTTGCAACTATGGAAACTCAAATCAATTGATCACGCGAATGATCACACCACATCGCCATCTTGTTTGTGCATATTTCGGTCATTATACCACAAACTTTCATTATATATTATTTAACCAAAAATCAAATTCGTGACTGTTTGTGAAACAGAAAACATTAAAGCACGCAATAAAAATGAAGAAGTCTCACCCGTAAAGTTTTATTACACAATATATTCATGGTATACAATTTAACGTTTAGTTTTCTTCAATATGCATAGGTTTTCAATTATATGTGTGATTTAGACTAAAACCCACAGCCATTAAACATATCTCCGATATTTGATATCTGAAAACAATCAATTGTTATAAAAGTTGCAAGTAAATTTATTCATAGGATTGTCTAAAAGTAAGCATTTCTTCTTCAAATGGCTTTATATGTAGGTACATCAATTGTCATATTATATGGACAGCTTTAAGTGTTTGACGCGCTAGGTATATATATATATATATATATATATATATATATATATATATATATATATATATATATATATATATATATATATATATATATATATATATATATATATGAATATGTTTCAGCCATCAGACGACACTATTAATAAAGCTTGCGACAATAATTTAGACAAGTTTGGATGCATCGTAGCATTTAAATGTTCAATCGCTTTAGACGGATAGATAACGAACTTTTCTAACCTAAGAATTAAATAACATTTACTTACAAAATATGTTTTAAACCTGTTTCTCGCACAGAGAAAACCAACATGTGTTTTTTCTAGAAAGGTTATACGGGCAACCAAGTCTGTAAAAGATACAAGATAGGAGTCCTCTAAGTAGACAATAATGGTCAGCTTTCTCTGAGACTAAAATATTTCATTGACTCTCACTTAACAACACACGTCATAATCTAAAAACAAAGAGCACAGAACGGTTAGAAATGCACCTGCAAATACGTGTTCTCTCCGAATAGCCCCGTTGTGCTTTCAGATAAATATAGGTCCGCGTAGTTAAAGGGGAACAAAGTCTTAAGAGAGCATCGCTTAAATACATTGGGAACAGGGATACAAATATTTTTTTTCAAATTCCCGCTGACCATTGGCATTTGCTGTCACCGTCTATGTATATCAAGCGTTAAGATACAGTTTACAGTCATGTTATTATGGCGGCGAGCAAAGCTCGAGGGCATATAGGGATGGTACTTTCTGCACCGAAAAATGCGACATTCACGCCGCGTCAGGAAGTAGTTCGTAGGCGGATTGATTGGTGTCGCAGTTGCAAGAATAATTGATGGTTTGTCTTTATTTATAAACTTGTCAATATAAATGATGGTGATTGTTGCAGCTATTGCAAAATTAAGAGATGTACAAGTGAAACTTATGCTAAAAGTTCACCTTATTTCAACGCGGAAGTAAACAGGAGCATTTATGAATGAATGGTTTTAATGAAGGAATGTGCCTTTTGTATTCTTGGGGTTGTAAGTATAGCAGTTCGCTGGAAAACGTATTGTGATATATCTTCGTTGCAAAATTTGACGATCCCGAAGTAGGCTGGAAAATAAAATATTCAGTCTAATCTATAGTTCACATAGGCGTGGTATATTGAGGAATCTTAAACGCCAAAAGCAACTTAACACTGTCTGTGTCATTAGTGATTGCTAGTGTTTATAAAAAGGATGAAATGGTCAAATGTATCGGACCTAATTTATAATATTAACATTCCTGTAAATAGCATGTTGTCATTGTGGAAATACTGATTTACACGAAAACGAAAGAACAGCGTAACCGAACAAAATTTTTATTGCAGCAGAAAATTCAGGTGAAGCCAACAGTGTGACCCCGTTGCATATGTTCAATAAACTGCAAATTAGTACCCGCATGTTTCATACCACTCTATGAAAGTGGAAACATACATTTAATAATTTCGAAAAAAATAATGATTAATCAACAACAGAAGCCTTTCTGCGCCAAGATTTTGGCAATTAATATTAAAAAAAACACAATGTATTACTGTTTTTTTTCTTTCCTATATATTTTAATTGTTAATGCAAATTGATTAGTGTTAACCTAATGGAATGTGAATGAAAATGAAAGTAGAAGCCAATATCTTCAATTCTCTTTGTGATTTCAGAAAACAGTTATACATTAACGATAATAGGATATTGCTAGGAAACACACAGATCTATGATAATTACATTAATTAAATTTGCAAAGATTTTTTAAACATTTTCTTTTCATTTAAGAAAATCAAAAGGACACTTTTATCTAGAACCTGGATAAACGTACAGGAAATATTTACTATTATGACTGCCCTGCTGTCTGTCCCTTCTCTGTAAACCTGTCTATATTATCGGGAATATGGATTGCAAAAAAGAACACCGACATCCTTAGAGTTCAGATTGCAAGTACAGACGATCCTGTTTTTAATCACTTAGGCCTGCTTTATTAGTCAATATATCATCATTTTCAGCTTCCGACACCCGTTTAAGTAGTTCTATTGCACGACGCAGGAGGGGCTGTTTCAGCCTTTGATTTTTATTAAGGATTTTGACACCCAGTCTTCGCCATGAGCTTCCAACAGGATGGCATTCTTCTTATTATTTAAAAAAATAAGAACAACGTGGAAGAATTACGAAAATATAATAGTATAATAATGCTATAATGATAAAAAGGCTCCTTTGATGCTAATGGAGATAATTCGAATTCGTGATAATTTATTATAACGGGTTCATCAGAGACATGTTGGTAATATTTAAATTATGTAACATAGTTGATTTTTAAGTTTCGATTCCATGCAAAAAATATTATTCATGTGCGCCACAGGAAATGCTGTTTAACAGATACACTATTCATTATGGTGTTCTAGGATTGTCTAAAAGTAAGCATTTCTGCTTAAAATGGCTATATATGTAGGTACATCAATTGTCATATTATATGGACAGCTTTAAGTGTTTGACGCGCTAGGTATATATATATATATATATATATATATATATATATATATATATATATATATATATATATATATATATATATATATATATATATATATATATATATGAATATGTTTCAGCCATCAGACGACACTATTAATAAAGCTTGCGACAATAATTTAGACAAGTTTGGATCAACGTAGCGTTTAAATGTTCAATCGTTTTAGACGAATAGATAATGAACTTTTCTAACCTAAGAATTAAAAAACAGATATACTTACAAAATATGTTTTAAACCTGTTTCTCGCACAGAGAAAACCAACATGTGTTTTTTTCTAGAAAGGTTATACGGGCAACCAAGTCTGTAAAAGATACAAGATAGGAATCCTCTAAGTAGACAACAATGGTCAACTTTCTCTGAGACTAAAATATTTCATTGACTCTCACTTAACAACACACGTCATAATCTAAAAACAAAGAGCACGGAACGGTTAAGAATGCACCTACAAATACGTGTTCTCTCCGAATAGCCCCGTTGTTCTTTCAGATAAATATAGGTCCGCGTAGTTAAAGGGGAACAAAGTCTTAAGAGAGCATCGCTTAAATACATTGGGAACAGGGATACAAGTCTTTTTTTTTTCAAATTCCCGCTGACCATTGGCATTTTTGCTGTCACCGTCTATGTATATCAAGCGTTAAGATACAGTTTACACTCATGTTATTATGGCGGCGAGCAAAGCTCGAGGGCATATAGGGATGGTACTTTCTGCACCAAAAAATGCCATATTCACGCCGCGTCAGGAAGTAGTTCGTAGGCGGATTGATTGGTGTCGCAGTTGCAAGAATAATTAATGGTTTGTTTTTATTTATAAACTTGTCAATATAAATGATGGTGATTGTTGCAGCTATTGCAAAATTAAGAGATGTACAAATGAAACTTATGCTAAAAGATCATCTTATTTCAACGCGGAAAAAAACAGGAGCATTTATGAATGAATGGTTTTGATGAAGGATTGGGCCTTTTGTATTCTTGGGGTTGTCAGTATAGCAGTTCGCTGGAAAACGTATTGTGATATATCTTCGTTATAAAATTTGACGATCCCGAAGTAGGCTGGAAAATAAAATATTCAGTCTAATCTATAGCTCACATAGGCGTGGTATATTGAGGAATCTTAAACACCAAAAGCAACTTAACACTGTCTGTGTCATTAGTGATTGCTAGTGTTTATAAAAAAAGGAAATGGTCAAATATATCGTACCTAATTTATAATATTAACATTCTTGTAAATAGCATGTTGTCATTGTGGAAATATTGATTTACACGAAAACGAAAGAACAGCGTAACCAAACAAAATTTTTATTGCAGCCGAAAATTCAGGTGAGGCCAACATTGTGACCCCGTTGCATATGTTCAATAAACTGCAAATTAGTACCCGCATGTTTCATACCACTCTATGAAAGTGGAAATATACATTTAATTATTTCGAAAAACATAATGATTAATCAACAACAGAAGCCTTTCTGCGCCAAGACTTTGGCATTTAATATTAAAGAAATCACAATGTATTACTGTTGTTTTTTTTTCTTTTCTTTCCGTTATATTTTAATTGTTAATGCAAATTGATTAGTGTTAACCTAATGGAATGTGAATGAAAATGAAAGTAGAAGCCAATATCTTCAATTCTCTTTGTGATTTCAGAAAACAGTTATAAATTAACTATAATAGGAAACACACAGATCTATGATAATTACATTAATTAAATTTGCAAAGATTTTTTTAAACATTTTCTTTTCATTTAAGAAAATCAAAAGGACACTTTTATCGAGAACCTGGTTAAACTTACAGGAAATATTTACTATTATGACTGCCCTGCTGTCTGTCCCTTCTCTGTAAACCTGTCTATATTATCGGGAATATGGATTGCAAAAAACAACACCGACATCCTTAGAGTTCAGATTACAGGTTCAGACGAAACTGTTTTTATTCACTTAGGCCTGCTTTATTAGTCAATATATAATCATTTTTAGCTTCCGACACCCGTTTAAGTAGTTCTATTGCACGACTCTGGTGGGGCTGTTTCAGCCTTTGATTTTTATAAAGGATTTTGACACCCAGTCTTCGCCATGAGCTTCCAACAGGATGGCATTCTTCTTATTATTTAAAAAAATAAGAACAACGTGGAAGAATTACGAAAATATAATAGTATAATAATGCTATAATGATAAAAAGGCTCCTTTGATGCTAATGGAGATAATTCGAATTCGTGATAATTTATTATAACGGGTTCATCAGAGACATGTTGGTAATATTTAAATTATGTAACATAGTTGATTTTTAAGTTTCGATTCCATGCAAAAAATAGTATTCATGTGCGCCACAGGAAATGCTGTTTAACAGATACACTATTCATTATGGTGTTCTAAAACATTAATTAACATCTGTTGTTTGCAATGCACTTGTCAAAGAGTATTCATATTCACTATTAAATCATTTCTATAATAAATGGTATTTTCTGTTATTAAGCATTTCTTGTTTTTGAAAACAAGAAAATGTTCTATGCGAATTACCATATATACAATGTATAGATGGCGGAAGACCCTAGACTTATATCTGGCTAGAACCGCAGGTTAGCTGGAACCCCATGTACATGAAAGTACTCGCCCCGACAAGGACTTGAACCCACGCGGTGAGGGTCTGCGGAGTTACAAGTCAGCGGTTCTAACCGCTCGACTCCGGGCGCCCCCACCTCACATAAATATAATAATCTGAAGTACCCCTGATACAGGCATACAGAGAACTCGTAAAAGGAGAAGATACATTATACTTAAACAGGAAATAGAACAACAGTTACCGCCATTAAACGTTCAGTTGCCAATAGGACAGACTGGGATGCTTAAACCGAGTTTATGGAGCGCTCCTTCCTCACACATTCTGTCCATTTTACTTACAAGCAGACAGTGTAAATCAAAATATTTCATCAAATTAGGGCACCTTAAAGTAGGCACTTGCATCGACAGTTCATAACTGATAAAATAGTACTGCGTGTAAGTTAACTAATACTAGTTATATAATGAACTATCAAAATATGTACAATGAGTAGATGAAATAAATGCCTCAGAACCTAACAGATCCAAACGATTTGGCAGCTTGATCGCTTGTTTGTAGCATTGCTTAGCTTAATCAAATATCGCGCTCATCATAGTACGTTTAAGGATATGTTGTATATGTTTAGCAGTTTTTGAGGTCTATGCTAATTTAAAACTTTTTTTAACATTTATCTCCCTTGTGTAAGTTTTATTTTATGATGTACCATTTTTTTCTAAGCATGTGCGGTAGAAACACAACGATAAAACCTGGAAAATATACATTTCATTGTTAACATTTAACTGAAAAAATTATTCATGTCAATATAAATATGCATGTGTACGCTAATGATAGGAAATGTATGTATGTGTGTGTGTGTGTGTGTGTGTGCATGCGTAAGAGGGTGTGATGGTGAGTGCGTGTGCGTGGTCGGAGTGGGGTGGCGTGTGTGTGTGTATCGATAATGTTAGTGTTAGAAGAAAATCCGTTTGTACCCAGGTGACATAAATCGAGATAATGTGGATTGTTTTTGACAATATCGATACAATTACTTCAAATCATCTTTAATAATGTGCTAATCGAAGAATATTAAGAATGACTTGATGACCTAAAAAAATACTTTACTACTACGGTAAAACATATTTTGTTTATGCACATACAAATGTTATTATATGAATAGTCCAACTATATATTAATATTGGTAATAAACGTATTGCCGAGTGGCAATTCAAAGTAAAAGAAAACAAAACAACACTTACAGTGAACTTCTTCTTTTGGGTTTTACACCCAATAACTTTTTTGATGAAATTGACACTTTTAAACTGTTGTATTGTTTACTTCTCCAATAATAGCGAATTTTAAACGTACAATTAAAGTAGAAATTTGTCTTAAAGGTGATGTTGTATTGTAAGGTACCGGCTACAGAACCATAAAATAAAGAGTAATTAAATATAGGAAGCGTCATTTAACGGACTGTTTACTATTTGATGCATGAGACGATAATAGGTTCTGACTTCTTGCTCTTCTATAGAAGTTGTTGATGGCAGATGGATTCATCTGCCTACTCTGTGATATGGAACTGGCAGGACACTTCTTTTTGATACATAATAAAGTTTATTATGTCGCACGTTTCACTAGTAGCGTATAGTTGTTTATAACGATATACATTCTGCCCATTTAAATCTAAGCGATTGGTTTCTGGTTTAGAATGACAGCACGTAAATTAGTTTTCCATATCAGTTTTAGACCTAATAGCGTAATATAGTATTATGTCAAGGTCAGTAATTCTACTTCTCATAACTGTTATCATTTTCCATTCTTCAATAGAAACATATGGTGACTGATATGTTGTATAAAGATAATGAATTTGATTTAGAAATTAAACATGATGCAATTAATGATGCAATTAAAGAGTCTACGACTCATAATACAATTTAAATAGAAAGATATATAATTCCTGTGTCAAAGATGCATGAAACATAAAATCATGCTCCAATAAAGGAGACTGTACACACATACTTTTTAATAAAAGATCTAGTATAAGTGTTCTTTATTTCATTTTAGCTGTACGATCAATATGAAATACATGCTAATTATTCAATTTAAACATCTTTTCACAAAATTTACATCAATAGTTGAACGTCTGTTTCAGCGACATCGTCAACCTTATATCGTCTGATTAGTCTACAAATTGTTTGTTGTCTTCCAATATATGTCATTATAATACTCAAACGCAAAACACAGCCGCCATCATAAAATGTCATAAACGACTGTAAGTAGAGCACGTTCAGTTTTATGAATTCGTTTTATCTTTTGACTTTCGTTTAGAATAACTTGGGGATATTTGCGGCAGTGTTCTAGGTCAATTTAAATTAATCAATGACTGAGAGTGAAGGGCAATTTAGAAAGGCATTTGTTTCAGTTTATGCTATGTCGGTTTTGAACCGTTTGGGAAGTTTTAACTTTTTGTTGTTTAATGTAAAACATTTTTGTAGCGAAAGTTACTTATAAGTTTGTGTGTCTGCTAGTTAGCTATATGTTCATTACTCAGATTCGGCAGCATGGAAACAACGAAACTACTAAGCTGTCTGCTCAAGCCGTGCTGAGAATGTAACATTAATTCACGAAAGGAAAAACAAGTTTGCCCACTTTTTTGAGGAAACAAACGTCTGCGGAAATATATTGCTTTATCCAGGCTGTTCCTGCATAGAATGCAATGAGGAGATAAATGTCATGTGATATTAAAATCCGGTCAATAGGAACTGAATACTGTCGTTAAATAGATGCGCAAACCATTATCCTATAACATGTCTATAATAGAAAAATAAATAGTAAGTAAATGAAACCGATTACTGGATATGTTTCTACATATTTCTAGGGGGGAGAATAAAACATAATTTTGTATATGTTTTAGCTAGAGAGCGGCATTTTCCACGTTCAACATGGTCCTTATAATGCATGCATTTCTGTTTAAAATGGAGACATTTTATCCTTTTCTTAAAGGCAGTTCCCAACTTTAGGCAACCTGGTATCAAAATCCACTGGTGTTTTGCCTCCTGTATATTGGTAAAATGCGCATATACTTACATAGTAATGCAACATAATTAAGACTTTATTGGTTCAAAAGGGTATGTTGTCATCATTATTTTCTTTAGCTGAGAGTAAGTCATTATATGTTAACTTATATTAGTTCGTGCTTGTTTTGGCGCTTTGTAAAGTCTGTGTACATGGTTGTAAGGATTCGCGTATGACTTAAAAACCATTATTACAAATGATAAAACAATGTGATTTATTTCATGCAAATAACAAAACGTCGTAAACCGTCGCTAACGTTAAACAGTTTTGTGTGTCATTTTTACGACTTAATATATTTGTTTTAATTTTAGTTTTGAACACTCAAAAATTACTCATGGTTCCCAAATGATAAGTATTTTTTTCTATTATGTGCGAAGAATATGGATATAGAAAAAAGAACTACTTTCAACATCTTATATTATACAATTAATTATACATTAACAGCAAGAACGTTTTGCACGCCAGCGCATTTGCATGCGAGTATGAAGCTGAACTAGAGTGATATTAGTAAAAATATTCGTGAGGACTTAGCAAAATTTGCACTACAATATATTTCAAAGGAAATTCATGACATATAAAATAAAAATAAATAAATACATAAATATCGCTTTAAGCATTATTTAATTTCGTATTGACTTCTTAACAAGAGACGAATAATTATGCCAATATTGTATCCGCAAATAAATGTTCCATGTTCAATAGGTTCATACATTGTAATGGTAAAAAACCTGCCAACAAATGTCACACAAAATAAAAATCCAATTTAACACATTATGTTAAATCAAGTCAGACTTGTAAATAGTATAAAAGTTAAAATAATAATTTGGTAAGTGCATTAATAGCATAACGAAATATTAAAATAACCTTTTAGATAAGCTTTATTTTAATGTGTCGGTTTATTAGAACCTGAACTACTAGAACGTGTAAAAGTCAACAAACGCCGAGGTTACGTTATTCTAAAGTAAGTCACCGAAAAGGCTTACAGGAGTAAAAATAGAATAAAGTTCTTTTATTTTGCATTGTGCAGTTTAAACATTGAATATATTCAGCAGAGCATAAACAAACGTGAACAAAACATGTGTGAATGAAGTAAGATTGTCTATACATATAAAAAACTTCTTCATGACACTAATAGCATCCCATTATTATGCCATTTTCCCTTGTGTAGCATGAAACATAAAATGCATATTAACCCTACAAACACCTTATAAACGATTTTAAATAAATACATGCATAAGTCATAGTTGGTTGTGTACCGCTATCGGGAAGAAAGAGAAAGAGAGAGAGAAAGAGAGAGAGAGAGAAAGAGAGAGAGAGAGAGAGAGAGAGAAAGAGAGAGAGAAAGAGAGAGAGATCCTTCTTTAAAGGGCCCGTATTCAAGACAATTTGTCTGTGCTGTTTTCTATAATAGCCAGTACTTCAAATAATTGGAGACGTTGCCTGTCATTTATCCGGGCCAATAAATGGTATTTTCTCCTTCCGTGATATGATTAAATAATTGCGATGCATCACGCTATGTTTGGTATGTATAACACAGGGGACACCACAATGAGAAATCGTGATCAAGAAACATTGAAATATTTACATTTTTGCCATAAGGAGTGTAAAATGGTCACCAAAGAAGGGACAACAGAGACCAGATGTAAGATATTCATGATATGATAGTAGGGATTTCCAATTAAATTCAATCAATAAGTGTTAATTATTTTAATGACAACGTTTTAATATAAGATTAAATAAGGATTCAAAAAGAAAAAAAAAATGAAGTCAATTTGTTCTGAACTTGTACGTCCCAATTTGAGTAATCTTATTTTTCAAAATAATAACACAAGTTTAAATATATCTAACGATATATAAATAGCGTATTTACATATCCACATACTTTTTGATTAGTTTGGACCTTGTTTTGATTAAATAAAACATTCTATGCCATAGATTACACTTATTTCGACTGTTAACCCATAAGGTGGTCAGGCCGCATAATAAAAGTGACAAAAAAATTATTTTTGCACGTGGCCCATGGTACATGCAGTAGACAAGTTAGTGTGACGTTAGTGTTAGCGCTCTTTAGGACTATGATATGTGAGCAGTTGCAACTTCGAACATTGTATTCGAAGAAATCGTGTGTTTAACTTCAGGTTACTGCAATACATGTTTAAAAATGTCCTAGAAAAAAACGATCTACGCCTGTGAATTGAATGTATACTTCTAAACTTAATAGATAATTCTATGACTTAAGAAAAAATATGCAAAGGACAGGCACATATAAACATTAAGATCATGCTGAGAGATTGAGAATTGTGTAATTTTGCACAAACGAGTATTGCCATTTTAATGTGTGTCTTTTAAATTATCAATCCATTATTTAGCCTGAAAATCATTTAAATGATGTTTGTAGAATGATACAAAAACAGTAACTTACCGAAACAAGACAATGATGAGAATACTGGTTTTATAAAAGTGACACAGATGTCATATTCCAATATAAAACTGACTATATTTGTTTTCTTGCATCAACTTATGTTTTAAGAAAGCAAGTTAATGTAACTGATATACTATAAATGCAAAAATAATATTCAACTTTATAGCGGAATTTGACATCTGTAAGCGTAATTACGCATGGTTCAATTGTGTACAAGCCCATTGTTAACACAAGTTTAATCACTAAAAGGAAAGCATGGTTTAATAAGTTTTATAACTGTTATAACTGTTACATATTCAATTAAAACAGGGAGTTAATAAGAATTAAGACACATGCACCCTGTGTCTGTTGCATTTATCGTAGAAACAAACATAACTGAACTAAAACAGGTAAATAATAAAAAAGGTGCTGTAAGAACTACCACAGATATTTAAGTCTGAACGGCCTCTAGACAAAGGCAAACACGGTAAATGTAAAAGTGACAAAAAACACAGTCAAGCACAAGGACCGACTGGGGTGCTCAAACCTTGTTTATAGAGCGTTCCAACTTCGCACTTCCTGAAGGTTTTTCTATTTAACAAACATTGTAAATAAAAAAATCCCATCAAACTGAGACAACTTACCGTCAGCATTATAAACAGTTAAAACTGATCAAATGAACTAATATACAGAGAAAATAACTAGTCAATCAATTTGAGGTGGCTAATATATCAAACAAGAACAACGCAAGGTCTTGTTTGTTTTTATGTATGAAATATGTGCTTCTTATGCAGTAAAACCAAGTCGTTAGACTTCAGTCAATCTTTCTTGTGTGTCCTTTTATAATTAGCAGCGGAGCTGCTTTATAAAGCATATTATTATACCGCCATTTTCATATTTTTCTTAAATTGTATTTTATGTTCCAAGGTACAAATCAACCATTCACTTCTTCTGAAAGCATTTATACCAAGATTCATGTATGTGATCAATAGATAGGTGTAATAACATCTAACGTATGTTAAATAGATGAATGTTCATAACAAATATATTCACATATCAGTCAAACGTAAAGAAAACACAACCCGCCACCATCAATAGCAACAACATCAACAACATTACAGAATTCAATTACAACTTGATTGCTAACAATATTGTCGGTTTCGTTAATTTGTAATTACCAAGTAATTAACATTTAACTCACATATGTTAACGTTTACCATTTATGATATTTATCATAATTATACAGTGTACGATAAATAATATACCAGCAACAAATTGGTCACTTAAGAAAAAACTTACGAAAAAAAAGACACGAAGAAGAAGACAAGTCGTCCATTTTGTTCTGAAAATATTTCATTGAAATAAATCCTTTAAATCAAATATCATATAGATTTGCGTATTCTTTCTTTTTTAGTTTGACGATCCATGACATTTATATGGTCACCTGAAAACGTGTGCCAATCTCTAGTAAGTACAGCATTTAAAAGTTTCCTTGTGTTTGAAAATGGTAAATATTTTATTCCTAAATTCAAATGAACTTTTGGCCTTTAAACTCAAGACTTGTTTCTTATAAAAATATAATACATCGTTTCCTTGGGTGTTTCTCCAAGGTGATATAGCCGTAAACTTACACGGTACGTGTTTTAGAAACTATTGCACAATACTAAGCAGATGGGGCTATATTGGATTTACGGCCGTAGGTCCGTCTATCAGTCGGCCGATTGTCGGTCAAGATTTGTCTGCGCTATTTAATGGCTAACATATGTCACGTATTGATGAAACAAAGCCTTTTTTCCAATGCAGAGGCTTACTGTTACATATACATATACTCACTAACTATTTTATAGGCACGGACTATAGACAGTTGATCATGTTGTGGACTACTTATTTCAAGGCGGAAACTGATTTTTTTCTGTTTTACGTAATGTCTCGCCACCTTATTGCCATTTTAACTGATAGGATTAATTCAGATATATACTATTTGTGTTGTGCTTGTTCATGTTTCAATATATGGTTTGAGTAAGAATCAAATTTTATTATGCATATATATAATATTATGTCTTCATTCCAGACTTTATATTTTTAAGAAAGAAATCATGTAAAAATATTTTTATGATTTTATATGTTGTAGCTGTATAAATAAGAATATATATGACAAAGCCATATGATCATTGCAACATATATAAACAAATAAAAGGCACAGGACAAACGTATACACATGCAAGCCAAATGTTAAAGTAAGAACAAATCTGTGATATGTCACTTAACAAAAAGAGCAAACCCGACAGTTACAGCATTGGAACGGTCAATCGGCCATATTGACCGACTGGGGTGCTTAAAGCGGTTTTACAGAGCTATAATTTTTTTTTAAATATCTATGTATGAAACTGTACAGTAGAAAAATTACGTTTACAAACCAGTAAACATTAAAATGCTTACACATGTGTATTTGCTAAGGTAAAATCTAACACGACAAGAACATATTTACACAATGGTCAACCAGCATGTACAGTCCTGGCACCGTACCAGTTGTCCAAAACATCGTATATCGTGCGTATTTCTATCGTCAACGTATCGTATGGTAACGTAACGTATCGTGTAACGTAATAGGCCTATCGTGAAATAACGTTACGAGTCCTATCGTAAATGGTACATCGTATCGTATCGTATCGTATCGGAACGTAACGCTTATGACAAGACCGTGGTATTGTAACGGAACGTATAGTATGGTAACGTAACACAAGGAGAATTGCACTGTGCCTTCTCATAATTCTTTGATACAAAGATACATATATTGTGACAATTTTCTTATGACATTATCATGTTCATGCAAATGTTCACAGGAAATTTAAATGTCATAATAAATGCTTCACAAATACAAAAAGAAGTGATGGTTCTAAACAGAAAATAAACTATATATTACATTTCCGGTACATGCATACAATCGATGATCAAATTAATATTGCACACCTTCGAACTTATTACTTGAATGACAATATGCGTAGACTGAATATGAATGTACGTTTAGGAAAATATTCGTGAAAACTAGGATTCTGGTTATTTGCCCACGCTTTTATGGAAAAAAAGCAGTAAGACGTTATTGGAATAAACATACAGCTGGAAAAATACTAGCTAAAACACAATCTAGCTCTATGTCAGGCTATGGAAAAGAGGTTTGTCTCAAATATGGGATTCAAAAGATACGGCTCATATACAATGAACATTGTTAATAAATAATTTGGACCGTGTGGAATCATCTCTGTTATTCCGACAAGTTAGTTAATTATAAAGCTAGCTTACCTATGTCATCGCCGGGCACAATCAACGCTGATATAGTCTCTTCGCCAATTATTTTAAACGCGTAAATTTTACACACATTTATGCGAATTTAAATAAATTAATAAAAGCAATTCAGTGCTCGACGAAAATTCAACAAAAGTACGTTCACAAGTGAAGCAAACAAATTAATATAACTATTCTTCTGCCCGTGATGGGATCAAACGTTTAAGGTGTGAATGTGTTTGTCAAAACAATGTGCTAGTATCATAAATAACAGTGAACATCTGTCATCATGCCTTCTTAATTTCCGTACATTTTCCCGCCCTGCCAATCACGTGCACGTGTGTTCATTCCAATTAATTGGTGACACTTTTATGACACCACTAATCTTAAAGGAAGTAGGATTTTTAGCCGTTCGTTATGTTGATTGGTTTGATCCTTAACGTGTTGACCGGGGGTGTTAATTGGTCTGTTCTTAAATCGATTTCCTCTTATAACGAAATGGTCCTTTGTAAGTCTTTTTAGGTTGATGAAGCCATTTACATACTCCCCTAAAATAACTAGCGCACATCGGCATGCACCTTGACGTCAGTATGGATACTGAAAAGAATACCGTTGGGGTAACAATAGAAAAATGATATAATATCTAATCATTGCAAAATCAAGCAAGTCAGCAGACATATATAGTCTTTTAGTCTCCTGTCAAAAAACCTCAATGCCCTTATACAATTAGGTCGGGTACCAAGCCATGGAGAAAGAGCTATAATTAATAAAAAAAATATAATAAATAACGCACAAATTTAGATATTCGGACATGTTGGTAGGTCTCTAAGTTCAATATTTACTGCCACAATATCGTTAGTTTATAATAGTTTTTAGTTTAAACTAGGATCAAGCTACCCTTGTAAAGAATGCAAGTTCACCAATAGGAACTGTCCTTATTATGACATAGAGAAATACTTTAACCCAGTGCTGTTTTGGTTAAGGCAGCACACAATAGCAAGAGATTAGCTACAAAGATCTATATTAGTCACGCGTGTCTTTGCTTTTTGTACCAGCAGAAAAAGGCAGATTTAATAAAAATGCAACACTTTAATACCTAGAAGATATTAGATACATTAAATACATTTAATTCTCTAATACAATATATATTATATAAGATATACTAAACTAACTGAATATCCAACCCATGCTTAACTACTCACACACTTTTCCCGTACTTTTTTCACTTTAAAACATCCTCGTAACTAGTGTGTAACTTGATGTATTTTTTGTTCATAATCATCCGATTTCATGTTCAGTTTTAGTTCAAAAAGTGCCAGCTCTAATCAGGAGTAGAAAACATTTAAATGATGAACATTTTAAGAAACAGTTTCTTAGGGGTGTAATGCCTTTAAACAAAGAGCAGTCATAATCTTCCGCCAAATTGGGGTCCAGCCAATCAGAGAATGGGTTTATTAGGAATGTTTAGATTTTAAAGAGATTTCACCCCATCACGTGTCTTGTGGGTTTTGAAACTTTAGTTATTGTTTGATTTGGACATGATATCGGTTGGACATTGTATTAAATCAGTTTATGTATGTGTTATCCTATATTATTAATTAAATATTTAATGAAATGTATTTATTCTAAAAGAAGATTAAGAGCGCGTATTATTAGTTCTGCTATGTCGGGGCCGGCGGGTGGGGGTGGGGGGGGGGGGGGGGGGGGTGGGGGGTGGATGATTTACTTTCTTCACCTAGGTAGCTGGATCCGAGTATGAGTCTAGTAATATTTAATCATAGGCTATATTATGATGGTGAGTTCCAATCTCCAAATTCATATTAGAGATTTTGCTTAACATTTGTATTTTAGTATTTAAATCTATATATTTTTTTGATTAGTTCTTGTCTATTCTTTCCGTAAATTGTCTGAAATGCTTGTAAATAACTAAGAGAGCGGAGGTAAATATGTATTGTTGATCGGCAATTTTGTTCTATTTGAACACATGTTATGGGTTGTAATTAACAGTTTGCTTCTAAATATAGAATGTCTAGTGCTTAGTTTTATTTTGGTCTTGTTTATTTATTCTGTTGATTTTCAATCATAATAACTCATGCTCTTATAGCATTTTTGTTTGTATCCTTGCTACCGTCGGTGTAGATGTGGATGTGGGTAGCGATATCTCAGTACTCAGTATTTGAGTTGAGTTTAACTAAGGGAATAATCTTATCAAATACGTCGATTACGTCTTCTAAATTTGTTTTAATGTTCATGGATTTGATCCCTACATGGAAAGGATTAAGTGGAGGTGTTAATTTGTCGGTTGTTAGTCCAATTTTGTCTCATAATAATATAATTATTATTTAATAGTTCTGTTTCTATCTTTTTAGTTTGTTAAGTTTTTTTCCCGATTGACCCATATTCTACTATTCCTTACCGAATTTTTAATTAAATAGTGCTTGAAAAAGGGTTGAGTATGAGACAATGGTATGTTTCTGATGTTATTTATTTTCTAGCAGCTAGTCCATTTATGTAGGTTATTCGGTACATGTACCTACAAATCACGCGAGCGATTTTAAGCCCCCACACAGATTGCCACTTTTATGACACAACGTTTCTATTCAAATTAGACGGGCAGTGGTCATTTATCTGTAGTGCACAACACCTGCATCCGGTCTGAAGACATGTCATACATGTCTGAAGATCCCAGCACACATAATCTGGCTGTGAAATTTCACTTCAGTAAAACGCAGACACGGATGCGGGGAATAGGGGCAGAAAATTGAAATATACGTGTATAGAAGAGTGGTGTAAGAATGTTAGGAAATTACAGATTTAAATTAATTTGTCTTAACATGGTACATTTTTACACACTTGTTCAATGTTTAAGCAGGCTATCATATTGGCGTCACTTACTTATCATTTGCCTACACATTTTACCATTTAGATGGAAATAGTTGTATTGTCTCATTTGAATGGTGTGAAAACATTACCGCCTATATGCGCTGGAAGTGGGCCGATTGGAGCAGAACGATTTGGACTAAACCGAGTTGGTACAGTATAAATAGGCTGATTGAACCTTTACTTTAACAACATGTCGCATTTGCCATGGTATTTCGTGTAACTTGACGTAAACGGAAACAGTACAGTATGTTGTATCGAAGCGTACACCGTATCGCATCGTATCGTGTAGATTTTCTATCGTAATGCATATCGTGTATGGTATCGAATCGTAACGTGTATGGTATTGTGTAAAAACCGCACATGGTATCGTACATCGAACGCAATCGTACCGTACGTACATCGTATCGTGTGACAACTGTTACGGTTCCAGAACTGTATTAAGTGAACAATAGAGTCACTAACCACACTCATATAATACCATTTTAAAAGTGCAAATCTAAAAACATTTTTACATAGATCATCAAATATATAAGAACACTGTTTACGCTCACACAAAGTAAAGGAGCACACAAACAATGGAATGTAAATGGGTTTTGATTTATACGATAACAGAAGGAATAAACATGATCGTTTTACACAAGAACCTGCAGAATTACATTTATAGACATTTTCATGCTAAAATCACATATATATCTCATAAAATTAGGTGAATCTCGCCTTAACTACCCGAGTGATTAACTAACGGCTGACCGACTGGAATGGTAATTATCTCCCACAAAAAAACACACACCGACATGGATAAAACGTAAGCGATAAAATCGATAATGACTAAACACCTGCTTAAACCGCGTTGAACAAAGTCAAATACCAGTGGTCAATGCACAGTTTCAACATAAATATATCGGAAAATATGTTTTCTTTTATCTTATACATTCCTGTGTTCAAGGAATATGCCTCTTTGTTTTATCTGTTAGAAAAAAACTTGTTTATAGAAATACCACTTAGTAGCTTTGTTCCCTTTGAAATGTTTCGAATTTTGCACCATATTTACATATGACCCTATAAAAGTTAGACACAAAATTATGATACATCTACAATATCTGGCGTAGTCAACTTGACTATAAACACTGTCGAATGATGTTCGTCACTGGGGTTTATTCTAATTATTAACGTCATTGGTCTGTTAACCTAGCGGACATTTTTGACAGGTCATACTTCTATAGAAATTCCCGAATGACTTAAAACACGCAGTTCTATGAAACTTACAAAATAGTTTTCGATAAACATCCATGAAGAATAGTGATGGCAGAAAATGTAGGACCGAACCCGACTCAAAAACGCTGATGTTAATTAAAATTATTGATTTTAATTCAGTCCTTATAGCGTAAGCAGCTGTTTTCTTCAAGAGAGGACAGATTTGCAGTTTAAATTTGATTATACTTAATTAATTAACAGTTTATTGACCGCGTTCATTGCTTCAAGACAGTTCATACCAATCATAATTTCTGTTTTATAATTGTTACTTTAATTTATTACCTTATAAATGTAAAATAGGGGGAAAAGTCTGGGATTAGAACAATGAACACTTCGTTTGAGGGCGAATGATCCACCGACTGAGCTAATGCTTACAAGTACTCTTCCTATCATCTATGCAACAAAAAGATCACTGTCATTTCTTTGTTTTTCATTTCTAATGTACAGAACTGTATTGACATACTTTAAACGTTTAAGTAATTAACACATTTTTTTCTCTACCGAAATATTTATTTGAATTGGTAGAAAATAATTTTTTATGAGAACATGTGTAAACTTAAAATGTCCAATCAATTACACGTATGTCTTTAAATAAATAAGAATATATGACAAAGTCCTATGAGTATTGCAACCTATACCAAACTCCGAAAAGGCACAGAACAAAGGTATTTCACATGCAATCCAAGCAAAAAGTAAGAACACATTTGTGATGAGTCATTTAAGGAAAAGAGCAAACCCGACAGTTACCGCATTGGAACGGTCAGTCGGCAATATAGACCGACTGGGGTGCTTAAACCGGTTTTACAGAGCTCTAATTGAACGATACACATACATGTACTAATGACCACCAACTAGTGACAACTGCATAATTTGGGTATAGTTCTCCGCAAAAATATAGATGCAAAGATAAACACTAGCAATGTTGAAAACAGTTGTAGTGGTAATCATCGACCAAAGGTTCCATTATACGTATTTAATTAATAAAAATGAACCCAAACAGTACAACTTATCACACAGTGAAACCCTTTAAGTATGACATGAGATGACAATAATCCCACAGCAACCGTTTTACAACCCTTACCAACACAAATTGAGACGTTTTTAATCTCGTAAAGATCTGGAAGAAACCTTTGAGTTTATTCATCGCTGCATTATTCCTTTATCAAATATTCTCAAGCATGTCACTGGTTCTCACATTTGCGATCGACCGTTTTTTAGATACTAAAACCGAGTCCAAGTATTTCAATTAATACCATTTACAATGGCTTCTGAAAACATCTATTGAGAAATGTGATCGTATGTTTATTTGTTTATTTCTCTCTTTTCATGAATCTGATTTATTTCGATTTGGTGTATCTTGTGCAAAGATTAAGTAATGGACATTAATATTATTCTATAAAAGTTATGTTAAATCGGCTAAAACATACACGAGGTATTTTAAGTATGGTTCTTGTTACTTTGCCAACCTAAGGAAGTAGTTATCTCAATAATCTGCTTTCCTAATCATCTAATGTCCGTACATTAGAAATAACGGCTATAACTTTAATTTCCATATAATAATATTAATATTTAACTAGAATATTGTTCTCGGTAAATTATATGTATAATGTTGCTTTTGAATTGTGCAGGTCTTTTATATAATATCCCTTATAATTATGATGAATATCAGCTTTCTTCGCTGAAAAGTAAATGCATAAAATCCTAATAAATCTACATTAATTTGTGGAATAAATTAATGATAATAAAACAATCAGACATATTTCGAAAACATGAAAAATGTGATACCGACAATATTATATTGACTGGTAAAAATCACAAATTGCAATATGTACCAAATATATCGGATGATGATTCAGTGATGATTCAATTGTGGCAATCTGTTCAACCACAATGGTCGGGGAAACGGAACTAACTTGATATGGTTGCTCTGTTGAGTTAATCTATTGCGGTCTGGAAATGAATCTAACATTGGCATGGTCATAAACAGACGCTAACATGGTGTATGGATCAAATAGTTCTTTATTTATATTCCAGAAAAGTGCACAGTTTTGCGTTGAGGTCCAATATTAATGTCACGAAATTGCCTTTTACACCTTTGAAAATACTAAACATTATTCGGCAATATATAAAGCACAAATTAGTTTTATTCACACATTGATGTCACTCATGGCTTAAGGGACAGAAATGGCCAGATGTTCCGAAGGATTTATTCTATAATTACTGATTGTTCAATCCAATGTTTGCTGTCAAGAACATATAAACTATAATTTATACTTGAAAACAGGACTTTCGAATGACTATACAGAATGAAATGCGTAATCAGAGAGAACTCATATAAATAGCATTTCACGTTTTGAACTCTTATTACTGAGTTCAAATATACACATGATTGAGATATTATTTGTATTGAAAATTCTTGAAGGAAAATTGTACTATAGTGGCGATAGCTATTAACTTTCGACCTTAGTTATGCCTAAGTGTGACTTACAGCAAAAGATCAATGAAATAGGTAATTGATTTCATGCAGACAAACACATTTGTGCACTTTCTATGGCAGGTTAGACAAAAAACTATACGGAACAGTTGGAGGGGTGTAGGAAATAAATCGAATAAACAAGTATACTAGTATTGATCATTCTGAATTAAACCTAAAATAAGGAAAAATATTCTGTCAATTTTTTGGACTATGAAACCTTGTTTAATATTGTATATTTTTTGGAAATAATATATTGTTATAAGTTAAAAAACAAACAAAGTGGAAAAGGTCTGAAGGAAACCCAGAAAACAGTTACAAGATAAGCAATACAACTGCTTGTTAATAAAATGTGTGAGTTTAGAGTTATTGTTTATATTCCGAATGTTTATTATGAGAAAATGGACCTTAACGTAAGCGCGATAGTTTGATGTTTACAAGCTATCGTCCCATTAAAAAAGCAAGACAATGCAATCGGTTTCATATGTATGTTCTAGGATAAATCATTCTATATTAAAATGGAGCCTGTGGCCTAGCAGTATCGGTCGCTGACTTGTGACTTCTCATCCTCCTAACGCGTGGGTTCGAGTCACGGCTGGGGCGAGAACGTTTAAGTGGTGAGATTTTTCAGCTTACATGTTCATCTGGCTTACCGGTGGTTCTACCCTAGACATTAGATCGGGATCTCCATCAATATTTAGTTGGACGTCGACCAATATGACAATTAGTGTTCCGGTACGGTGTAACAAAACAAACAAAACAAACACTCTATATTACAAAAGTACGGACACCATAAAGACACAGTGTCAGATATTTACCAAATGTGTATGAACCTTATTTGTATGAGTTACTCAACACTATATTTCTCTAGTGAAGTGAAAGTTAAAGTGTATTTTCGAATCAGGAACGACGTTGTCATTTATAACCTATGTAGTGTTTTTGTACTGTTACTTCTTCTATCAAATCAAGTATATCTTTTATGAACCCTTGTTAATTCAATGTAAAATCATTTAAAGGGAAAATCAAATTGATGTAGAGCGACCTTTTAAGAATGTAAGGACGGGGATTTAAGACATAGTCTTTTGATATATAAGTCAATTTTAGATCAATTTTAAACACCCACTTCATGAATAAATTATGTAATTTATAACGAAATACAATGTTTTTATAAACCTGTAAACTCTAACGTACAAGCAAATTACACTTAACACGTTAATGTTAAACTAGAATAGTATATCTAAAGATATATGTTACGACCAATGTCAAAGTAATATGCAAGTAAAATATCGAACGAAAACATAAATATATATAAGCTCGTTTCAAATATACTTTTGGTTGTACATCAGTGAAATGATTTTTTATCTAGTATATACCTAAAGAAGATATGTAAAGAAGATTTGATATATTATATGTTTCTTATATTAAACCAAAAAATGTTATGACGGATGAACGTTCATATATGCATCTATACAGATAGTTAGATACTATGTTATGTTGTAGTAACAACAGATATCTATACAGTATACAGTTCCACAACAACCATTGAGTATATTGAGTTAATATTCCATAACAACTTCATTATGATTTATTGTTGACTAATCCTAGTGGTTATTATCTCAAAATAAACGTCATAAGGGAGTAATCATGGCTTGTGTGCTGCCTGTTAACCCGATCATATTTTAGTATAATAGACTAATAATAGTGGTTTATAAATCCATGCCAATTAAGTTGAGGGTTTTACGATCTAAGCTTTCTTTTAATTATTTTTACCATTTTTCATTTCAAAACAAACGTTCAACTGATATGTTTTGAAAACATTTTGCAAAAGAACTAGAAACCTTAAAATGTCGCGTTCAGTGAAATGATTGTTTCTATAGTCAACGTCGGAAATTGTGTCTTGTTGTTATATCATAACATATGAAAATTATTTAACAAAGAAGTGTAAAAGACGTATTTAAACTACCGCTTCAACTTACCATAAAAAATACAATATTTTCCCGAAAACTGCCGATAACGCTTTGTTTATATAGCATAATAATGGCATCAGCAATCTTTCAGCGTTGTTGTTTTTAAATTCCTGTTTTCGTAATGGCGTTGCAAGTATTGAAAGTTTGTTTTCCCTGCATATTTTCGAATTCTTCAGAAAGTTGTAAAAGTTGATTTTAACTGACATTTTTCGTAATCAGTAACATAAAGTGGTGATCTTTTTGTGCTGAATAGGCCCTTTCTAAACTTCCTGGAACATTTAATCGAAGCTACATTAAAATTTATTGAGTATAGGATCAGGTTTTCTCTTTTCAGCATCACTTGGTTTGAATAAGTTATTTTGGTAAAGATTGTAAGTATTTGTTTTATTTAAACGGACGTAAAACAATCAATTCATCATCGCGAGGCAATTATAGCGATGCCATACTAACGCATAGCTCCGGTATGACAATTGTACCTTCCACTACATAATCTTAAAAAGAATAAAAAATATTGAGGTTGTAACGTATTTAATTAACTATATCAACATTTAGTTCTTTTAATTTTAATTCTCATATTAAAACAGAATAGTTTGCTGGCGATAATAACTTTATACGAATGTAGTTGTAGTTACTTGCAAATGCTTAGCAATTATCACATTCAACATACATGTACATGCACATAAAAAGCATAAAACCAACAACGTTTAATACAATAAGTAGCTTTGCCAATACAATATTAATAATTAAATATATTTGCATAACTATTATCAAAAGTGGCAATGCTTTAATATATTCTGTGCAAGATTGAAATAACAGTTAATGTGATTGTATTTTGTGTGTCATATTTGCCAAAAGCTTCATACTTTCACAAAATCCAGTCATTCTTGATAACTGAAGTGAAATCTTGGCGTTCCGTTAAGATCAGTGCAATGGCTTCTGAAGTGTTGATTCCTAATAACAACGTCTGGACCGCTTCGGTACGTTTAGAAACTGTCAAGAGATTGTTTATTGTTTATTTTATCAGTTAAAACCTATTATAAGTTTAAAATTTACATTGTGTCTATAATCAAAGTATTTTCATGTTGTTTTTTTGTGGAAGAAAGGATAGATCATTAATATATGTTTCTTATTACTCACCCATCGCACTAAGCAAATAGTAACTGTTTTATTTGAAAAAAAATCTACTTTTCTTTTTTTGTGGAACTGTTTATTGCCTTCTTGGTTTCAGCTAAATAAAAAGAGGCAATTTCTTAAAAAGTTACTACAAAACGTGACACAAACAAAACCGTTTGTCCTAAGGCCAAAAACATTTTCTTGATTGTCACATAGTTATTTGGCTTCCATATCGTTGACTTAACTTTTCGGTCGTTTAATGGTTCTAAGGTACAATATGGAATTGGTAAGATAACCTTCTAACCTAATAGCACAATATTCCGAATATGTAGTTCATACTTAATCAGTTTGCTTAATACTTATTTTAATATTCTAATGAACTTCTATTTATTTTTGGGGTTTATGCTTTTGCAAATTTAAGTTGGTGTATAGAATTGTTACTAACCTTTTAAACAACTAATTCAAAGATGGTGAGAACTAAACTATGGCACGCCGTTGATGAATGAACGTCCTAGGCTTGACAACTTTAAAGAATGACGTTATATATGAAACATTTTTGTGCAATCTTCATGATTAAAAGAGCACGATGTTGAACAGACATTAGTTTGATTACCGCTCACCACTATGTTCATTTCTTTGTACAAAAGTCAACAAACAGAATAACGTAATTGTAAAATCAATTCCCGAAAAAACAACATTTATAAAGCAATTTGATTGTTAGGTCATAAATGAAATTTGCTCTTTAAAAGTAAAATTAATTTAAAATAGGTAAATAAGAAAAGGTCCTATCAAAACTCCAACAGATATTTAAATTTCATCCACCAGCAGACAAAGGCAAACAAGGTAAATGCAAATGTGAAAAAACGAGACATAACACACATATGAGTATAAACTTATTTAACCATGTAAAAGGAAATTGTTGTAAAACAAGCTTATATAAACAAAATGTCATCATAACATACCAATAGTGTTACCAACTTGCCCTCTAAATTGATTTCTCACTTTCCCTTTACATGCATTGTTAAGAAAGCACTCCTATCAACAATTGCATGCACCATATAAATTTTTAAAATAAATACACACCAATGTAATATTACGCTATCGCTTACAATTATTTGAGAACCATGTCTCATTCAACGATGGAGCTGTATTCAAGTCAATTTGTTTGCTCTCTTTTCTGTAATAGCTACTAGGCCAAATCATTTGAGACGTGGCATGTCATTGATCCTAGCCTGTCAAGGGTATTTTCTCCTTCCGTGATAAGGTTAAATAATTACTTCGCATCACGCCATGCTTGGTATGTATCGCACAGGTGGACACCGAGAAATCCCGATCAAGACACATCTAAGCTACGAGATTTGTCGTAGACTTTATTCCTGACATATGTTTATTTTTACATTAAACGGACAAATTAAAAAAAAATGAAATCAAATATTATTATTGGCAGACACGGTGGTAGGATATTAAACAAGAACAAGCAACAGTTACAAAATGTCACTCTTTACAAGCAGAACATGTTTCCTTTATCACTACACAGCGACATGCGAACGACGTGACGTCTATGTCATTGATATCATTTATTTCACGAGATATCACAATTGTTTTTTATGAAATTCTGTAGGAAAAACATGAATAGATTTGTTATCGTAATGATCTATTATCAGTTTAGGACCGTTTGGCGATGATGGTGATGGAATAATGTTTCATGTGTTACATGTAACTGAAGTATATGTGTTGCTTAAATGTGCTCACTTTGATTGCTAAATGGTAGCCCTACAAGAATGGGGCTACAGAATAAGCCTTTGTTCGGGTATATAGAAATGAAAGACACAGCCTACGAGTTTGTGGACAGCTCTTGTATTTACACTTTTGCCAAAAGTAGTGTAATATGGTCATAAAAGGAGCAAAACAGTGTAAAAAGTATATTTGTAGTAATAAGTCAAGGATGAATTACAAATTACAGACGTATACTATCTTGGTTTTTCAATAAAGACCATTATTTGTTACGTTTTGAGTTTTAATATTTCTAGAATCATAACTAAGATAGATCAATACAGAAAAAAAGTAATTTTGTTTTGATTGATCTGTAGGTTCCCATTAGCAAAATCATGATACATTTTAACATAGTTATACACGTTTAGATATGCACTCAATGGCATATTAGTATTTTAATTGTACGTTCTTATACTGTAATTGGTTGTTACCTAGTTGTTTTAACCAAAATATATGCCAATATTATCGTCTAAAATGTCTCAATATTGAACTTAATAGTTGATACTTTCCATGATGTTAGTGGCATAAAGGTAATACATAGTAAAACATAGGAATATATGGTAACTGGCATTACACGATATATTCCTTTAAAAGAACAACTTAAGTATCGAAGGTGTATGATCTATCTGTAAATGCAATTTGCAAAGTTCAATAAAACAATGGATCTATGCTTGTAACCAGCACGTTTAGCTTTAATCTAAATAGCATTTCCTGTGGCATAGGTACATGTATAATATAGGCCACCTTGTACAGTCGTTGAATATTACTTTGATATAAACCACACGTTAATTAATAGACAGTTTACTGTGTTACAAAATATAAATTGTTGGCCAGGCTGAAGTCTCATCATAAAAACCCGAAACAGATATATTTTGGATGTTTGTAAAATGTTTCTCATGTCAGTGGTTGATTTTTGGCGTAGTTCTGTATGTACGGCAAAACGGTAGAAAGAAAATGATTAATTTCCTTCGAGACTCAATGTCGTCTTTGATTGGCAGGCTAATGGTGATTCTGAAAACCTAGAAAATTAACAGGCGATGACAAAAAACTTCTCTTCTCACAGAAATTCGACTCGATGTTGCAGTAATCTATTCACAGATTAAAAAAAATTATACATGTATTGCATTTCTCGAATGTAAAAAATGACGTTCTCGGCGAAGTTATAACGTTAGAAAATATCTAATGAAATAGAATTTATTAGATTCTTACACTAGTGAACCAAATGTGATATTGTTGCCGATAACGACTAATATCATTATCCTCTGCTTCGATACTATAACAGCTGATATTTTATGGAAACCTACAAGATAATACTCATAAGGATATAATAGGATACAATAATAGTGGATAGATATTTATAAGGACTCATGCACAATGTGAATGTTGTATTCGACGTAGAAACATACATGACTGAAGTACAAACACAAAGATCATATCAAGCATATCTAACAAGAACTACACCATGGACTCATATTTGTTAAGGAATGTGTACTTCATTCGCAATAAGTTAGTGGTCGTACAATTTGCGTCGATCCATCTAGTGAGAATGAGTAAACTCGACGTTACTTTTGTTTGAAATACATATTACGTCAAGCTTAATTTACTGAGAACGTTTAATTCACCGTAATTCTGACACTGTTGTTTAGGTTGTAACGAATGTAAGGATGTAGCAGACCGTCTTAATAAGAATAAGAAGAAATGACAGAGTCCAATGAGCATTGCAACATATACCAAACCCTGAGAAGGCAGAGGACAAAGGTATCCACATGCAAGCCAAGCGTGAAACGTAAAAACAATCTGAGATGAGACATTTAACAAAAAGTGCAGACCCAGCAAACCGCCTCGAAACGGTCAATCGGCAAAAAGGAACGACTGGGGTGCTTCAACCTGTTTTATAGAGCTCTAACCTCACACTTCCTGATGGGTTTCTCAAATGCAAGCAATAAAAACAAACCCACTCCATCTGAATATGAATACAATGTTAAGCGCTGACGCTTACTTCGATAGGTTATGAGTTTGGCTGTGAATTCTAAGTGAGTTTGCCAGATTTATCATGATAAATGTTAGACTATTTGTTAAAGCTACATATCTTTTGACATCATTTTTGCTTGTAGTTTGCAGTAGGTGATCATTTTGAAGTCTGCATTGATTGTGACTGGACTACCCCTCTAATTGAATGTATATTATTCTGATATAATTGTAGTTCCTCAACAGCACAAAGTATCTGACTAACAGCAGGATTAAGGTAACTCGTACAAACGGATACAGAAGGAATATCCTTTAAAAAAGTCACAAATTAACCTAAAATGTATGTGAAATAAATAAATAAAGTAAAGACAACGTACACAAAAAGATATTGTAAATGTAACGCCGTGACATGTCTGTTAAATGTCATTGTTTAATTTCCAAATATATCAGATATGTTTTATGAGCATTTAAAAGGAAGAACAACACACTTGACATGAAAGTTCGAAGCGTTCACGCTTAGATCTCATTAATCATATGTTTCAGAACAGAGGCAATTCTAAGTGTCTAAGTATACTTCAAGTTTGACGTTCTGTTTCATTTTATAGCCATTCGAAAACTTTTCTAAGTCTCTAGTTAATACAACATTAACTTTAATCGTGTACTTCTTGTTTGAAAACGTATCATTTACATCATACCACGGTTTGGCATACGATGTCATTGCATATCTTTTATAAAACGTCCGGAATGTATTTTCAACCTGATATTGCCACAGACAAGTACGGTTTCGTTTTAATTATGCCACTTCTATTTTTCTGAAGCGATAATAACCCAGGTACGAATTTAATTTGGTTTGTAATGGGGTAATGTCAGTGTCACAGTCAATCGCTCAATCTGTCAATCGGTCGATCTTTCAGTCGGCCAATTATCGTGATGACAAGTCTATTAGACAAGGATCTATGCTGTTCCTCGAATCCTATTGGTCGGATATAAATGATTTGTACACGACGGTTACCACCAATAATAATATAAGTCCGTATGAGCATTGTAACATATACCTGACCCTGAAAATGCCAAGTTGATCGTATCAATGAAACGTCTTGCATCAGTGTCATAGGTTAAGCTTAAAATTCTATTCTTTGAACAGTTTTTAATCTACCGATGCCGGTGCCTTTGTTAGTTGTCTACCTCTGGTAAGATCACTGTCTTCTTTCCTATGATTTATAAATTTGTAGATACACATTGAACCCGAAGAAACTAGCGACATGTCAGCAAAGAATTCTTTCATCCACCGCTTGTCATCATATGTGGTTTGAAAATAATGTTTTGTAGCGAGAATAAATTGATCGTTGTTAGATATGAGTCAGAGGAAAGTAAAAACAAAATCCTTAACAGAAAAGAAATGTGTTGGTTATTGTATTATCATCATCTTTAACCCACAAATCAGCTAACATTTCGGTACCATTGCATTTACAGTTGTCAAAATAATAATTTCCACCACAAGTATATCTTTTAACTATCGCAAACTACCAAGCTATATGTGAACAATCAAAGCAAAATAACCCTTATGAACAATGTGCATTAAGGAGTGGAAATATAAAAGCGTCTTTATATCATACAATTTAACCAGCAAAGCATTAGACCAATATAGTATAAATTACAATTAAAATACAATGGATCTTTATGTTTCAAAATGACAGAAGAAATATGAACGTTTCATGGGAAAACCTATATCCCATGAAAAGATTAGGTTTATCTTGCCAGAACAACCCATATGAGTTATTGTTAACCGGTAGGGATAGTTATTATCTCTAATTTAACCGCACCAGGGGGCAATCATGAATAATGTGGGGGTTTCATGAATAAATCCGCTTCAGTGACCCCGATCATATTTTATAGGCAAAGTCAGTAACAATTGCAGTTTACAGCGACTTGCCACATTCAGTAGGCATTGTGTTTATTTAAGATACTTTCGGTTACTCTTTGATAATTTCACGTAGCATTGTGTCAAGTTAACGTGCAATTTCAACATTTGGTTTGATGAAGGAAACGTTTGATTTCTTTTTTATATGCTAATGAAACCTGTTGTAATATAATGCTTAATAGTTTTATATTGTGTGAAGTTATGATTATTATCATTATATTACCATTATCATTATTTAAATTCCAGTAGCAGTTTTAAAAAGAAAAACTTTGTGAATTTAAATGTTGCTGTATTGACCTTCTTATCATTCTTCCGTACGATATATGCGCAAAGTTCATCATTTGGAAAGACCTGGGACAGAAAACCCCATTCGTAAGCTTTGCTCACATTTAGGTGCTCTATTTGGCTAATTTTTCTCCATATGTACATATCGTCATTTAAAATATAAGATACCAAACATGAAACATTCGCATAATATAATTGGCGTAAGACAACCGTACTCAAGGAGACACTGTAGCATGTTTTAAATCAGTGGAGTTAGTTCTAGAAGCTGATTTCATTTAAGTCTGTGTAATTGTATATTACCAAAATATTCCAGATGGACTTCAAAGCATACAGTTTATTGGTTCTTTGAAATAGATTATATCGTATAAACAATCTGGGAATTGATAGTATCTGACTTCAATGGCTTAATTTAATGATATATGAAAAAGTCCTATGAGCATGGCAACATATCCTGGAATTTTTAAAGACACAGATTAGCGGCATTTACTTGCAAGCCAAAGTAAGTAAAAGTTGTAAAGTTCTGAAAATAATCATTGAGAATTATGATCGTTTAGATATTTCTGTCTTTGAAAAGCTGAGTATTAATTTTAATCTTGTATGTTTGTCCATTCAGTTAGGCTTAAGTAATTTGGTTTTACACTTGTTTCCTATTTTCTACAAATGAATTTTACTTAAATTATTTAAAACATACGAAATATATTAAAACTTGTTTTTCTCTCTGCCACCTAAGCAAGATATTTCATGAGTTGTCTCCTTGGACATTTGTCATAGTCAAAAGAGCAACATAAGTCATGGCTTACAGGTAAGTCATGCACTTAACCTTTGAATTTCAAATTAAATTAAAGCTATACCATATGCCATCAATGAAGTAAGTTCGCCATTAGTTTACTAAATTAAATTTAAATTCTTTACTTAAATTAAATATGAAAATTGCTGGATGTATTCTTCTTTATGACGGCGGTCACAAAATATGAATGAATTCATTAGAAGCTCTTCGTGTATAACTGTTTTGTTTGTCTTTACATTTTAATTCTAAGTTATATAGTCTGTTCTGATATATCAACTTTTAATCATCAAGTATTTCTAAATCATTTTACTTGTATAAGTATCGTAAAAGGTCAAGTTATATTTAATTTCATTCAAATATACACAAACAAATGTTAAGAAATGCAAATGTATAAGCCTCATAGCTTCTTTTGCTGCTTTTCTTTGCCTATATTCCTTCAACGTAACGTATACAAGGAAGAAATGTTTGTTTTTTGCTCATTCAAAAAAAACCCTGACAGGTATGAATGTACGGGCGCCCGTGGCATAGTGGAACAGTCACAGATTGGTACCTGCTCTAAGTGCTAAGCCTCCCACCGCGTGGGTTCGAGTCCCATTCGGGGCAAAGGTCTTACGATGAGAAGGTCTTCCAGCTGACCTATTGTACGCCGGTGGTTCTACACAGACATGTGTCTGGGGTCTTCCTCCACCAAAAGTCTGAACGTTGCCATAATGTTCATACATTGTCGCTGCAATGTATTAAGAAAAACAAAACATATGTATCTATGTGTCCTTTTCTTTTTAGCAGATATTAAAGAGTTACGAAGTGTCTTCTTTTTCTTGCTGGTTCAATGCTCATTAAAGTGAAATTGTGCAATTACAAAAGAAATAAAAAATAATAAGATTACTTAATTATGTCGTTTAAGAAGTAATTGTAATTGTGCTTACCGCATACATTTTTGTTTTAGAAAAAGTTTGTACGCCCGGATCCTTTGAAGTTCAGTCATACTACTGTGTTTAAATGTCAATGACCATAATCAGTAGAATGATGAAACAATGAAAAGTTATTAATGTCGATGTATTTTATATATACGTTATTACTTATCTCAAAACGTTATATTTCTAATGCATGGATTTTGCTTTCAAAGTAGACCATACGCGGGTTTTGGTGAACCTACGTTGAAGCATGCAAACACTACGCCTTAACTAGAGTATAAATGGATATACGACACAACTAAACAACACAGAAACAAGGCAGGACAAGCAATGTAAATTTCAGCAATGAACATTGTAGTTGTTGTTTTTTTAAAAAAAAATCACTGGTAGCAGAAACCATACCGACTTACAATAGGTCTAGGACTGATTATTTTTTCCCACTCACATTATGTAAAACTATTTTGAAATTATAGGATAAATGGATGAAACACGTTTCTCTGCAATATGCAGGTATACATCTGCCAAAAGAATCAGATGCTAATTCAGTTGTGGCAATTTGTTTGGCCTCATTGGTCTATGGAAATAAAACTAACTCGATATAGTCGCTCTGTTGGGTAAATTTATTACGGTCTGGAAGTGAGCCTTTCATTGCCATGACTCATAAACAGGCGCTAACATGGCATATGAATCAAATCGTTGCTAATGTTTCGTCTGAAAATATTTTATTGAATATTATATATTTGTATTAATTTATTTTTTCATGAAAGTGCACAAGTCTTTGTAATGTTAAAACAAAGTCGTAATCGGCTTTGAGCACATAACATGGTTTGACAATACATTGTAATCGAACAAAAACGAATTCAATTACCAAAATTAAAAGCAACAACATTTAAGTGACTGTGATCAGTAAAAGAAACGCTTTTGTGCCATTGTTTTAATACTTTGTCAGATACACTAGTTGTTTAGCTCAATTGATGGTTTCATGACTATTTAGTTATAATTTTAGTTGGATAACATTTGCAGAAAAATACCTTTAGGAAAATAGAGTTTTTAAGGGAAAACAGAAAAAAACGACAGCAAGAACAATACAAAACACATTCCTAGGGACAGAAGTATATTTCCAGAAACCTCAATTTGAAATCATGTAAAACAAAAAAAAAAATATAAACACTTACAAAGCTGAATTTGTTGAAAATAGGAAAATTATATATTGTGGCAAAGGCTTTTTAAAATGTCCCTTGGTATCTTGCAGGTAGTAAAATTAAGGAAATAGGAAACTGGCTTCAGGATATACAGAAAGACCTATTTGTATTTTGTTTTCAATGTAATTAAGGCAGATAAAACCATATGTAACCGCAGATAATAATAATAATGACAATGGAATATACATTTATATAACATTCAATCATGTTTGTGATGCGAAGTACCATTCTGCGTTGAAGGAAGTTCGGTCATTCAGTGGTAAAGTTCAGAGAATATGCCGTAAACCGTTGAGCGGATATGATTTATTCTCTTTCAGACTAAAGAACTACTTTGATTGACAGTCTGAATGATGATTAGGAATGCCTCAAAATTAAACGTTTGACCCGTACATAACTTCAAATATGCTGACATGCTTTCCGTGCGCAGAAAATCAATTTGATTTTACACAACTGTCTTAACGGAATAAAACAACCCGGCCCAGATGCGTAGGCTCAGGCGCAGATTCGCAAACAGGCAAACACGCATGCAAGTTTTCGCATGTAAACATACACATCTATTTACGGCTGGATTAGGGCGAGGTTAGAACTTTGGGCCTGGTTTTGCCAGGGATCGGACGCGTTCCGTGCAGGTTTTCTGGCATAGGAGCCAAGGTGTATGCTTGCCCTTGACAGCCTAGCTTGTCCTAGCGACCTGAGCCCAGGTGCATGCTGACAAACGGGCGTGCATGGATGCATATATAGCCTATGCGGAGACCTATTAAACAGGCCATTTGGGCTGGGATTTAGCCTCTGACACGTCACCGGAACGCACAGAGCAGAACTACCGGTGTGGTTAGTTAGGGTCTAATTATGGTCAGGATTGCCCTTGACATCCAACCCGGTCCCAGGACCCTGGGCTCAGGGCAGAAATTCCATGTGGTCAGGTAGGTTCTGGACTGCCCTCGACACCCAATCCGGTCCCAGGTGCCTGGGCTCAGGCACAGTCTGGCAAACAGGCAAACACGCATGCAAATTTTCGCATGTAAACATACAGACCTATTTATTGCTTAATAAGGGCGGGGCTCTAAAATTGGGCCTGGTTTTGCCGGGGACCGGACGCGTTCCGTGAATGTTTTTAGGCATGGGAGGCAAGGTGCATGCGTGACTGTTAAAAGGCAAACACGCATGCAAATTTTTGTATGTAAACATACAGACCTATGTACTACATTGTATGGATTAGTAATTTGAATTTCATAATAAATTTTTGAGATGCAAAAATAAATCTTACAATAAACCGAAACTTTATTTTTCTGTTTGAATTAAGATATATATTTATATATATATTTATATATTTATATATATATATATATATATATATATATATATATATATATATATATATATATATATATATATATATATATATATATTTATATATATATTTATATATTTATATTATTACGAAGTAAATTAATGTCATTGTTGCTAAATACAAATATTACAACCCCAACACCGTCCTCTTAGCAGTACCCTCATTAACTTCGAGTGCCGTGGCCGAGCGGTTAGAGTCGCTGACTCATCACTAACTCCTCAGCCAATCACCGCGTAGGTTCGAGTCCCGGTCGGAGGGAGAATTCCTGTGGGGAGGTTTTTCAGCTAACATGTGGTGCGCCGGTGGTTCTACCCAGGCACAAGTCTGGGATCTTCCTCCACCAGTAATTAGCTGGACGTCACCAATGTGACAATTATTGTGTCGGTGCGATGTAACAAAAACAAAACCAACACAAAATTTTCATTTCATTTTATCCCTGGGCGTACGCTTCTGAGTAATTGTAAAGACATCTCAAATAAATTCCATCGTATGAAATATTCCACTGAATCAACTTACGCCATATCATTTTGAGCTACATATGTTTGCATAATTAGTCTGAGAAACATTCACTCCTGAACATTAATTGACAAATAAATCAACATTGTGACAGCAAATAACCTGGCAAGAACCACATTACAGTCTCGTTATTATAGTCAACATTGTATTTCACATTTACGAGCAGGCATAGCGTACGTGTTCCATCGGTTCTACCTTGTTAGTTCTCGGGTTCTTGGTGATTGAGTTGTTTAATAACTTTTACATACTCGAACATTTTGCTTAACAATCTATGTAATTATTTGTAGAACAATTGTAGTCTGGCCTTATTATTTTATAAAATTGTATTGAACCGCATATACGTAATATGTGTATAACATACACGTGTGTGTGTGCGTGTGTGTATGTGTGTATGTGTGTGGGTGTGTGTGTGTGGGAGTGTGTGTGAGTTGGTGTGGTGTGGTGATGTATGGTGGTGGTGTGTGTGTGTGTGTGTAAGGTGTGGGGGTGGTATGGTGTGGGGTGTATGTGTGTGTGTGTATGGTGTGTGGTGTTGTGGTGGTGTGTGTGGGTGTGGTGGGTGTGTGTTGGTGGTGTGTTGTGTATGTGTGTGTGTGTGTGTGGGTTGGTGTGTGTGGTGTGGGTGTTTGTGATGGTGTGTGGTGTGTGTGGGTGTGGTGTGTGTGTGTGTGTGTGGTGTGTGGTTGGTGTATGGGTGTGTGTGGTGTGTGGTGTGTGTGTGTGTGTATGGTGGTGGTGTGTGTGTATGGTGTGTGGTGTGGTGTAGGGTATGGTTGTGGTGTGGTGTGGTGTGTGTGTATGGTGTATGGTGTGTGTGTATGGTGTGTGGTGTGTGTGGTGTGTGTGTGTATGGTGTGGTGTGTGTGGTGTGTGTTGTATGGTGTGTGTGTGTGTGGTGTGTGTGTATGTGTGAGTGTGTTGGTGTGTGGTGTGTGGTATGGTGTGTGGGTGTGTGTGGTATGTGTGTGTTGTGTTTGTGTGGTGTGTGTGGGGTGGTGGAGTGGGGTGTATGTGTATGGTGTGGTGTGTGTGTGTGTATGGTGGTGGTGTGTGGTGTGTGTATGGTGTTTGGTGTGTATGGTGTGTGGTGTGTGTGTGTATGTGTGTGTGTGTATGGTGTGTGGTGTGTGTATGGTGTGTGTGTGTATGTGTATGGTGTGTGGGTGTGGTGTATGGTGGTGGGGTGTGTGTTGGGGGGTGTGTATGATGTGTGTGATGTGTGTATGGTGTGTGGTGTGTGTGTGTATGTGTGTGTGTTTGTGTGGTGTGTGGTGTGTGTGGTGTGTGTGGTGGGTGTGTATGGTGTGTGGTGTGTGGTGTGTGGGGTGTATGGTGTGTGGTGTGGTGGTGTGGTATGGTGTGTGGGTATGTGGGTTGTGTGTGTAGGTGGTGTATGGTGGTGTGTGTGTGTATTGTGTGTGGTGTGTGTGTATGGTGTGTGGGTGTGTGGTGTGTGTGTATGGTGTGTGGTGTGTGTATGGTGTGTGGTGTGTGTGTGTGTATGGTGTGGTGTGTGTGGTTTGGGGTGTGTGTGTGTGTGGTGGTTGGTGTTGTGTTGTGTATGGTGTGGTGTGGTGTGGTGTGTGTGTGTGTATGTGTGTGTGTGTGTGTGTGTGGTGTGTAGTGTTTGTGTGTGTATGGTGTAGTGTGGTGTGGTGTGGTGTGTAGTGTGTGTGTGTGTGTCTTTGTGTGTGTGTGTGTGTGTCTGTGTGTGTGTGTGTGTGTATGTGTGTGTGTCTGTGTGTGTGTCTGTGTGTGTGTGTGTGTGTATCTGTCTGTCTGTCTGTCTGTGTGTGTGTGTGTGTGTCTGTCTGTCTGTGTGTGTGTGTGTCTGTCTGTCTGTGAGTGTGTGTGTGTGTTTGTGTGTGTGTGTGTGTGTGTGTATGTCTGTCTGTTTGTGTGTGTGTGTGTGTCTGTCTGTCTGTGTTTGTGTGTGTGTGTGTCTGTGTGTCTGTGTGTCTGTCTGTGTGTGTGTGTGTGTGTGTGTGTGTGTGTGTGTGTGTGTGTGTGTGTGTGTGTGTGTGTGTGTGTGTGTGTGTGTACTATTCATTATCGCTCATTAAAACTTTCCTTAATACTTACTTTTTACATTAAAGTTGTGCACTTATACTTTGGATAACACATTTAATTCATACAATCGTTGTACTGCAGGCAGTACTGTAGGTTAGAAAATTTGTAAACTATTACACAAGCCCTAGCAGTTTTGCATATTATGCATATCTAAAAATGAAGAATGGCTATTCTTGAATTCGTGAGGTATTTTTTTAACCAGCAACAAGAACAATGTTCAATGTTCAATGTTTATTCATTTATTGAACAGATACAATAACATGCTAATCAAATGTACACACTAATGCAACCTTCGTTAAGTGTTGGATTGTAAGTAGTCTTAATTAGGAAAAATAACGTAAGTGACTCCTTTAAGGGCAATCTTTCGTAAATATGTTTAAACGAAAACAAGTAGCCCCTTAAGAAAAACTGATACATTAAAATTGAGTACATTAAAATGCATGTACATGAACAAGTGTGAGGATAGGTTTATTATTAATTTTCCGATTTTTTTATTAATAGATAGAAGGACTGGGACATTTCTACGAAAGTTCGTAGCTCGCCAGCTATCATCCCATTTAATTAAATATGCGAAAACAATCCATTTCTAATTTTTAATGCATGCAATAACTCATAGTTGATCGTAATATCGAAATCCCACAGACGTTCTGTTACGTTTGAAATTTTCTCCCGTTTTTTCTTCAGTTTCTAGTAGAAAGTCGGTCATTACTAAAATTGTTATGGGGTTTCTATTCTATAATAATAATAATAATAATAATAATAATAATAAAAATAATAATAATAATAATAATAAAAATAATAATAATAATAATAATAATAATAATAATAATAATAATAATAAAAATTATAAAAATTATAATAATAATAATAATAATAATAATAATAATTATTATTATTATAATTATTTTTATAATAATAATAACAACAACAAACACACAATGAAAACACAACAGTTACCGATTTGGAATATATGGGCACAAAAATGACAGACTTGGGTGCTTAAATCGGTTTATGAAGCTCCAACCTTGCCATTACTTAAAGTTTGTGTCGAATAAAAGACAATAACAATGTAGAACCAGATGTTTTTTTTTATTTATTTCATTGTAAATTATAAATAAAATGTGGGGGATAAACATTACCATCTGGGTCATAAATAAAGGATGCTAATACATGTACAAGTAGTTTGTGTTTATCTCAATAACATGAAATAGCTATGATGAATAAACCTTTCTTACATGACTAATGGCGGAATTCTGACACTTTCCATACCAGAACAGTCAAAGATATCAATAGATTATATTGAGTTAATGTTTCTAGAACAACTTCATGATTTACTGTTGACCCATGCAAGTGGTTGGTATCTGAAAATGACATCAGGGAGTAATCATGTTTGGTTTTTATGATGAATGCATTGTCTGTACACCCGATCATATTTTAGTCTCAGAGACAAAGGAATATTGATTGTTGCCATTTTCAGCAAGTGTTGTACCTTTTAAGCTAGTAATAAATGTCCACATTCCTTTTTTTTCAGTTCAATACCAACGTGCAAATGTGGTTTATGTACTTGAATCTATTTTTTTAATTGCAACAGAGCCATGCATAGGTAAAAGAATGTGAAGGTCACTTCCAATGAAATATTCGTTGTTTCATCGGCCAATTATTTACACATCGATAGCTTAACATTTCATGTGCGGAATACGTTCAAATGTCGAGTAAAATGTGCATTTATACTTTCAATTCACCATATTAAAAGGAAATATGTAATTTTCCGTATACTGCCATATACTGTATTTGTTACAAGAAACATGTTGTCAACATCTTATACAGTACAACGTTATTATGAAATTCGCGCTTAGAGACATGATGTTGCAGATGTTGAAAACTCGGGTTCCTTTATTATTATTTTTTTCTAATTCTTTTGAAAGTCGTTAATTAAATTTGAATGACCATATATTTGAACAGTATTATATATCAAATGAAAAGAAAAATTCACTAACATTTGGCTTTATTACATCGTTTCAAATCAACTTTAGCGAATACAAAATTAAATATAGGGAACTTGTATTAAATATCATGTTGATGTCACAGTTACTTAATTCAGATGCCTCCTAACAATCAGATTTATAATCCACATCGTTTTTAAAGTATAGCTTAGCTCCAGGAAGAAAGTATGTGAATACTAATTACCAGGATCAATGATAACAATTGGAGAATCCTATCAGGCTTGCTTAGATTCGCATCTTGGTGTTATTGTAAGCATTCATTTGCATAATATTTACATATTGTTCCATATATGTAAGAATCAACAAAGGGCTCATTCCTGAATGTAAAACAGCAAGATAAAGAACAATCTGCTTCAAGACAGTGTGTGTGTTCCGAATGTTGTATTTTAAATGAGTGTCTTTTCGTCTTTTTTGTTGCTTTTTCTTTCTTGTTTTTTTTTTTTTTTTTTTTTTTTTGTAGTGTGGTTACATCATACAGGGCATTTAAATGCTAAAAGTATTAAATGTATGTCCTATACATATTTAAATTCAGAAAGACTTAAACTGTCAGAGACCACAAACCACATGACGTTACCGTTAAGTACTTGCCCAATTCCTTACTTTAAAGAAAATGGCGTTGATGTAGCTTTCCGTTAAGAAATCCATATTAGAAAAACAATCGATGTTTTACATTTCATGCTTTAAACATCTTTCAAAAGGGTGTTTACATTTATATGATATTATGTTATTTAACATAATAAATACCTTATGTAATTAAACACAATACAATACCCTATGTATTTTAACACAATACGATGCTCTATGTTATTAAACAATACAGTGCCTTATGTATTTAAACACGACGGCTTATGTTATTAAACACAATACAATACCTAATGTATTTAAACACATTACAATACCCTATGTACTTAAACACAATACAATTACCCTATGTAATTTAACACATTGCAACACCCTATGCATTTAAACACAATACGATATTATTAAAGACAATACAATAACCTATGTATTTGAACTCGCTTCACCAATTCACTGTAGTATCATAAGAGTAAATCAATATAAAACAATGAAACCTTACATATATAAAGAAGATGAAATGAAATGTGTTTTCAAACACAGTCTAAATTGACGATCTTCGTTTACGAAAGTGGAAACGTTTCTTATCTACTGCGACTTAATAGAAATAACGTTTTTGTCGAGAACAGTTTCTTATTTCTTTTCTATAATTGGCCAAACGCTATCAACCTTTCTTCTATATTCGCTAATTCCAGTTATTCTCGATAGCCTCAATGGAACCTCGTCGTTTCGCTAAGAAACGTTTTAATGGTTCCCGAAATTCATTCCAAACTGTGCTTTTCAACCCATATTGTAACTACTAATACATATCCTTGCTTATGTTATCGTTATATAATCTTTGTATTTTAAACATGGTTAAAACGTACATTTTTTCCTCTATTATTTTGATGTAAAACAAAGGATAGATAATAAAAGTAGGTTTCCTATTAATCTTACATCCTACTAGGCAAACAGTTCAGCTGTATTATAAGATCTACATAAGTGAAATAAACAGAATCTCTAGCTTAGGGAATTAGTCATTCACGCTTATTTTTTCTATCGCACTGTCGAATAAAATTGAAACAAGTTAGTTCTACTTACAATAATAGAGGTGGTCCTTCGTCTTTTGAGAACCCTCTATTCAACCTATTGTCGCTACATGCAAAAGTCAAATAAAATAAGCTTGTATTTTTTTCCATGGTTAGATACAGCCTTTTCCATGTCGTTTAATCATAGGCTGATGAGGCGTCGGAATTACTTCTTATGTGTCTTGGCTAATTGCTATTACAGTAAAAACAATATTGTTTCTTTTTGGAAACACATTTGGACAACTTAATACATGTAGGATAATCTAAACTACAGCACGTCAAGAATTTGCAATTACGTTAATGGAGCTTGCTGATGACAACCAACACAGCATGACGAAGCTTTCTGGAAATAACTATAAATGAGCACGAACTACAAAAGTTTGATGAAATATGGAAACTGACATTGGTTTGTTTCAAAACAGTTGCAGCAGTATCGCCAAACTACAACTGAACAGAACTGAACTGGCAGTTCCAAGGCAGTTACCGTGGGTTCGCCTTTTTATTATTAATGATTCAACACAGGCTCGTTCTCACGTTTACCTTCAGTTTGCACGTAAAAAAATTTGCCTTTACCTGAAACAAACAAATATAACCACAAAAGAAAACAACAACAAACAAACACAAACAGCACAGCAGTTACCGCTTTAGAATAGATGGTCGGCAAAAAATGACATTCTTCGGGGCTTAAATGTGTTTATGGAGCTCCAACCTCACCTTTTCATAGTTTTTTGTCGTATAAAAGACAGCTCCATACTCATATTCAACTAAAAAAACTATAACAAGGCAGACCAATTAAAAATAAAACAACCACCTGCGATGACTTTAAATCCAAGTAAATGTAATGTGTACATGTAAAAAAGTAAGCGACGTCACCTGAAACAATATACAATTCTCCAACGCCAGGGATATTAAACTTAAAAAATAAATTTCATTCCAAAAGTACCGTTATCCCCAAAGCAGTCACACAACAAGGAGGAAAAGGCAACCAAAAATAGGCACACGTCGAAAATAGGAACCAAACGTTTTCTTTGTTTCTTTCCTTTGCAAAAATAAATTAACTGTTGGGGGACAAACATTGCCATCTGGGTCATAACTATAGGCTGGTTATATAAGCATATCAGTCTGTCAGGCAACCCGAAATAACCAGTTTAACTGGCATAGCTTCTTTTTTCTTAAATACGACATGTGTGTTTATTGTTTTCTTTCTTTTATTGTTTACCCAACAGTATTCAGTGATAAAGAAACATTTTGTACATAAATGTAGTGCTCCTCGTTGTGTATATGATGCTGCCTATTCGTGGCATTGTAGTTAACAGACCCTTGCGCTTTTAGCAAGGAATATTCTTTTGTAAGTTTTATTAAACTTTTCGGAGTGTTCCCTTCAAACTTAGAGGTAGATTACATTTAATATCTGTGGAAATTTTGATAGGACCTTTTCTTATTTACCTTTACCTAAAAGGAGCATATGTTCCTTCAACATCTTGAAAAAACACTCAGGCAATTTAACTCTGTAATGAAAATCTATGCTTTTGCAATATAAACAATATTTATACCTTAAATCTTATAGGATTATTTTTCTTCATCTCCAGTACACTGTTCTGAATTAAAATTCAATATATGTAAACTATGTTTAACTCAATCTTATCTCCAGGAAGAAAATTGTCTTATCTGTATCTGCGTAATCATAAAGAAAATCGGTAAATGGAGAATCTGCTCTGGTTGCTTTGCGTCACGTGGTGGTGATATTCTATGCAAAGAATTTGCATCATATTTACATATTGCTCCATAAACGTAAGAAACAACAACAGTCTTCATACATAAATATAATAAATCTAGCACAAAGACAATCTTGCTGGAGACATTGTGTTTCTAATTAAGTTTTTCAAAGAAGTGTGTTGTATTAGTTGATTCGTGGTTTTACGGAAGACACTTTACTACTAATAACATTATTTTACATTTGGCAAACGACTTAATTTGGGACGAACTTCCATTTGGTATGGCACTATAAAGACATTTATCTTTATTTCTTCTCCACCAAAGAGATGGACCACATTTTATTGAACATGATTTGGTAACATATACTTCTTTTTACGTTTTTACGCCAGCCTGTTGATAATGCTCTGGCAGTTAAAAGCATAAAGGCACAATTAATAATGTGCTAAGTTAACAATGACATTTACGGTCATTTAAATTAATACATGACCTTGACTAATTCAACTTGTAATTAAACTCATTTTATGTGTCTATAAAGCTAATTAAGAGGCAATCAGTACGAGGAAAAGTCTCAAATGTTAAAAATCTCCTAGCAAAACAGTGGAAACATTTGAAATCTATTCTGACAATTTGATGAAACGTTTCAGTGGAAATATAGAATGTGGCGATTGTGGTGTTTTCTTTGTTCTTATATTTACCCTACAAGAATCATTTTATGTAAGTTAAGTGAAACCTTTAAGTTTCTTGGTTGGCTTGTATTATTTTTGTTATATCACAGTGGCACAATTGTTGTCATATTTTCAACATTCGGTTTTTATGTAAGAAGACCTCAGACATATTTCTGAATAGAACAACCGCTTCACCGCACCGCGGATCAGATGGAAGACCTTCCCGACATAAAAGTTCCCGCCACGAACGGGACTCGATAGAACGCAGTGGAAGGCTGAGCAGTTTGGCGTTTCTTTAAGATAAATTTCTCTCCCTTCCTTTTTTTCAAATTGAGATAACGGGAGGGAAAATCATCAAATTTTCAAAAGAAAATAGTGATGTAATGCTCGTTTAAATTGAAACGGTACGACATAAAATACATTCCATGACTCACGAAACAAAGCGAAGACAAAAAAGGGAAAGGTACGAATCAGGAACCAGCTTATCTCCTTATTATGTTACGAGAAATAAAAGGTTGGGGAAATACAACTTAGATATGGGCCTTTTACTAAGAATGTCATATAAAATTTTAGCCATCTGTTTAACCATATTGGTAAAGCAAATAGGAATAGCTCAATATGGTGGCTTAATCCTGTGTATTCTTTAATTATAGCACGACTGTTTTATTTGTTCTATTTTGGTTTATCAATTTTGGTTTATCATCCTTTCAACACTCTTCCTGTTTTACGGAGAAAGTATCTGCCAGAAGCAGATATAGTGGAGTTGTTACCGTGTATAGCATACAGTGAACACATGACATGATACACGAACCACAACCGTTAAGATTATTCTGACACCTGTCGACAAATCTTCAAATTGCCTTTTTATTTGCTAGAACGTTAACAAAGAGCCTATTTCGCCATTATTTTAACGATTTTGGCCTGGGTTCGAAACCGGGGTCGCAGTAACATAAGCCTACGCTTTGCCAATAGCGCTACCAGACAACCCAGGTTGTTGTATTGAATGTTAAGCTATATTCATGTTTATTGTATTTGGATCTTGCCGTTAAAATACCACAAATATATATATATTTGTGGTATTTTAACGGCAAGATCCAAATACAATAAACATGAATATATATATATATATATGCTTTGTTTCTGGTTTCAATGTATGACAAATTTATCTTTTGAACGTGACTGTTAATTTCTCTTAAGAAAGACGTGTGGGTTATGGCGCTTTGTTCGTGCAAATTTATTTTAAACCGATATTGGCGCCTTCTATAATCATGCGTTACATGTAAATGCTCAAGTGTACGCCTGTTTCATCAGCGCTGTTTAAGTCTGCCCATTATGCAGAATAAATAAGACATTGCCTAGTGATAGAAAGTCATGTACAGATTCATCTGACTCAAAAAACAAGAGAGCATTAAGGGAATGTATGAAAGGTCGCCGTCGAGGCCTTATTCAACAATAGAACATTTTGCTTAACAATATCAGTAAAATTTCCGACAGAGAAACAGCGAAAGCTTTTTGTTAATAGAAGATTTACATTGCCACCAAATGCTCATGTCTTAAAATAACAAGCAATAACGAATTGTCTTTGGACGCATGGGGAAATGTTCGAATACAAACATAATTGAACAGTTATAACAGCTGACTTATTCATAGTACATCATCGTAACAAATGACATTTAAATTAAAAGACAACAACAACATACATACACATACGGAACATTGATAATTCGAGTGACAGGTAGTGATGTAAGCAATTAATTCTTATATTTACCATAGTTAAAAATAACCGAAACTTCAATGCATGAAAGCGCCGCACATACACTTCTTTATAGAACAACATGCGCCTTTTCATAGGACTTTTCCAGGAACGATTACATATAGACATGATGCGGTGACAATGCCAGATTTAAAGATATGGAAGTCGTACAAATATCTTACCTAGAATCATTTTTATAGTTGCTTCGCGCTCTTTCATGTTTTGCACAATCATCGCTCATCACGTCGTTACTGACATTTTCATCTTTATATATCCAGTATGACCCTTGTGAGTTGCTCTACATTATGCACGGAAGCACAAACTTATTTACTACCGTTCATCGAGGAAAGGCATACTGTCTGTAAGTCTCAATGGCTTTCTGCGACATTCGTGCTCAGAATATTAATGTGTGGTGAATTTCATCACAGATTGACCCTTGTCCATTCAGGGCTTCTTCTTTGTCATTTGTCATTATCCTCTCAAATGTATAATACAAATGAGCCGAAATCCACCGGAGCCTTCTATCAAAAACCAAAATGCTTACCCATCAATTTTCGTTTAGGGAATTAAGATTATCATCATTTATATGCCATCGTAATCTGGGGCTTTTATCTATCATGACCTTACTCGCATCACTGATCACTGACATGTACGTTCATTATGTCTGTTTTATAAAGGGCTAAAAGAATTCTAATATGCATTCCATTATCGCATTTCAATGTTTGTTAGATTTTAACTGTCTAACTTTGAAATGTACATAAAAATGTAAGTGAAATGTCCTTAAAACTAATTGCCCTTAATTGATGTTTAAATGTGTCCTGTGTCATCATACAATGAGGAAAACTCCTTTATTGATGCATAAAATATGTTAAAGACCTCTAATCTTTAGTGTTTATACGGTTTTTATTTGGTTGTAGTGGCATTGTTTGGTCTTTTGTTAACTTAATATAATTATGTTTGCTATTTAGTTTTGTGTTTTAAATATGAATCATCTTTTAGAGGTCCAGTTCCGTTTCTTTGATTGTGTTGATTGAGTTTGTCATGTCCTTCAAGCTTTCTGGAAGATTCTTTTATCTCTCCGAGGAACTCAAACTGTCTTAAAGACAATTCCTCTGAGTTTCGAGTTTA